>QLOR01000368.1:0-20437 GCA_003313825.1 Sarcodon aspratus
CCTCTCGTACCCCTCGTTGTACCACTCGTTAACGCATCTCACTACTCTATGATCCCCCAACAGCGCGCTCTCCATTCGCCACCTCTCAAAAAAGGCTTCATCGTCACAAATGCCAACTGCTCCACCACAGGATTCGTTATTCCACTCGCCGCTCTCGAGAAAGCCTTTGGTCCAATAGAATCTTGCATGATCACGACGATGCAGGCCATCTCGGGAGCCGGATACCCGGGCGTATCCAGTCTGGACATAATCGACAACGTCGTTCCCTACATCAGCGGTGAAGAAGAGAAAATAGAATGGGAAACGCTCAAGATCTTGGGAGGAGTGGTGGAGGGCGATGATGGGAAACAGATGTTCGATATGCACGCCAACCCTGCATTACGCGTCTCTGCTTCGTGTAATCGTGTGCCAGTGATCGATGGACACACAGAATGCGTGTCTGTGAGGTTCGAGAGGAGACCTCCGCCAAGCCCGCAGCAGGTTCGTGAGGCCTTGGCCGCTTATACGCCAGAAGCATATACTTTAAGGTGTCCTTCTGCCCCGAGACATACGATTTTCGTTCACGAAGAACCTGATAGACCTCAGCCGCGATTAGACAGGGATTTCCAAGCTGGCGCGGGCGTGTCTGTGGGTAGGGTTAGACAGTGTAGGGTGCTGGATATCAAATTTGTTGTGCTGGCGAACAATGTTTGTATCGGGGCAGCAACAAGCAGCATCATCAATGCGGAATTGGCGATTTTGAAAGGTGTTGTTGAAGTGTAGAGCTTGTACTTGAAAGGCAGTAAAACTTTGTACATATGTACTGTTGCACAAAAGAAATTGTAGACCGTATTACTTTTACACGACCACTAGATCTGGGGTTGAACGAAGGTTATTAAACCACGTAGAGGCCATTTTACACATTATCTACGTCGTAAAAAACGATCAATCGTATCGTGGATTTCTTCGCGGAGGGCTACGCGATCGCGAAGACCTTGAGCGACGTCTTCCGCCGCCCCCACCCGCACCACGGCCAGGCCTTCGTGGGGGTGAAGCGTCTCTTCTTGGAGGTGGAACTCTTCTGAATTCGTCGTCACGATCTCTGCGAGCCACGCCCCCTCCCCCTCCCCGTCCTCTACCCAACCCAGACGGACCATTTGATTCGCCTCTCCAATGTCCCCCTGAGCCCCTGCCCCCACCGCCACCACCACCACCACCACTAAAAGCTGATACTGGACCGCCCCACCCGCCATCGCCACCTCTAGGGACGGAAGCCTTCCACCCATTTGATGTAGCTGTTGGAGCTGTGGCACCAGTGGCGGCACCTGTAGGTCCATTTTTGACTGCCGACTCCCCAGCAGGTCCAGCGGTAAGCGTCACATTCTTTGGCAGAAGCACTGCAACGCAAAGAAAATCTCCAGGGACGAATTTTAGCTCTTCTAGAGTCTTGTTTCCGGCACCTTCTCCTGCTGTTGTCGTTGTGTCCGTTTCGTATTCCTCCAACAGCCTTGGAGCGACGCCTCCTGTAACAGATCCTGGATCACCGAGTATATCTCGCGAATACACGATTCCAAGGTCTTTGCTGGCGAAGTGTCCTCCTACCCCCGGTCTGCCGCCTTCTCGCCGAGACGAAGCGTGTGAGTCAAAATATATGGAACGGAAAGAGTAGCGTGCAAGAGGATGTCTGTATTCTGCTGTCTGGGTAGCCGTAGAGCGGAGGGTAGTCAATATTTCGCGTAGAGTCGCGTCTTTCCTGTTGTTACCCTAAATGAGCTCGATAATTCGAAAAAAAAAACAGATAACGGACCACGTAAATATTTGCTGCTCGTCCGGGCTTGGCAAGTTAGTTGAGGAAGCTGATGGGGTGGATATTAGGGTACCGTCCTCGAATTGAGACAGGCGGTGGAATCCCCCGATTTTTATGAAGGCGCGGATAAGGAAGGGGCATGTCTGTGAGATGCGTAGGAGGTCAGTATGTGCTTTGCAGTATTGAGGCGGCTGTACAATACCTTTTCTCTGCTGACCGTCGAGCTGGGCGAGGCAGGCGGGGCAATGTCCTCCATGTTTGGGTCAGGAATGTGTTTCCAGTTTTAGAAATCCGTAAGGGGCCAGCGTCAGAATCTCAGTGGACTTATCTTGGCCCCAGACTCGGGAGTACACTGCAGCTACTGCAAATTAGTGTTTATTTTGCGAATGCCGGGTGCCTGTGTAATACTTGAGTGGACGGGGTGAAGAACGGGATGGGTAGCCAGCTTTTTCCGAAATTATTATGTCATTTGTTGAAGTTCAAGCTTTGTATATCACAATGAATCCGGACTAGAGAAACCAACTATCGCAAACAGAAGCAATACAATACAAGTCGCAAAATATATAGTATAAGTCAGACATATTCAAAGCGCAAGAACTCTTTCCTGAAGGAAATGACATAACACGTCTATGATGTCCACAGTGTCCGGAGTGCTTAGAACTTCCTTGCTTTTCGCAAACGCAGATTTCGCCTTGATCAGCAGTGCTTGCAGATCGCTTGCCATCTCCCCCGTCATTCCCCTCCTTAACCTATCAGCCAGATTCACTGAGGACACTCTCCTATTACCTCGCCTATCCTTTGTCCCTCCGACGCTATCAATCCCCTTTAGATGCTCCGGAGATTGATCATCCGTATCCATCTCAGCTCCAGCTGCAGAAGTTGTATCAAATTCGGGCTTTGATAACCACATCGCTAGTTGAGCAACAGCATAAACACCAACAACTTCTAGATTTTGTCGCGTGACGGCTACGGCATCTCGTACGTCTAATGGTTTCTCGTACGTAGGCTTGTTGCCACCAGGTGTAATGGCTTGCCCAGGTGGATGATCAATCAGAAGACGTAAGATATCCAACGTGCAGTTGCCAAGCTCAAGTAAGGTCCCCATGGAGGCAGGTTCACCCAAGACGACCTTGGAATGCTAGTGTCAAACAATCAGATATATGCAGCATTTTGAACTAAGGAAATCTCACAGGAACCACAAAAGCTTCGTGTAAAGGCCAATCCTCTTGTTCGCCGATCAGAACCTTCTCAGCTCCGCTTACATCTGTCAACGTGGAGATGATACCGCTGGTCAACTTGAACAGCCGGTGAATAAGGCGCGTCAAAAAAGGTCGTTTCATTGGATCGATGAGCTCAGCACTCGATTGAAATGAAGATGATCTATCCTTCTCGATAAGAGTTTTTTCTTCCATTGTCACGGGCTCCAGCAAACTGGCAAGGTGATTGGGGTGGGTTAACGCATAGTTGAGTTGTTGGATAAGTGATAGAGCGTGAGTAGTGAACCCCCTGAGCACCCTCGTCACGTTTTCACTGGGCTTTGAGAGTAAAGGCAAATTCCTCGCAATCGCATGGAATATATTGACCACCTGTTCTAGTTCTTCAAGGTATGGGAGGGTAAGAGGATCTCCTATACTCCACGATAATGCTCGAGAGATTTGATGGCCATATAATTGAACGAACCCGCTCGCATCTGCGCCGAAGAACTGGTTTTGCCGACCAAGCGATGTAGCGACGCTGGCGACTATGGCCAGCATGGTACAGTAAGCTTTATGAGCTGGATTCCTCTCACCAGGAAGTTCGGGGATGGTGACATCAATCATTCCAGCTCGTATGACAGAACTCATGCTATTGTCGCCGTAAGCCACTAGGACACCCTCGGTTGCTAGTCTCTCTGCTGCAGAAGGAAGGCTTGCGAGAGCCATGTGGAATGTAAGGATGTGAGGTGCATAAAGGGGTTGTCTATGGGATCGAAGAATTGAAAGGTCTGACAGACCAACTAGGTCGATATGCGCAAAGAGGTCCAAGCTGGCACGAATAACGTTCGTCTCCTGACATCTCGTGAGCCATAACACCGAAGATGAATTGACATCAGGACGGGTGCATAGCTCGAAAACTGCGACCAATAATTCGAGATCCTGATCTAGCTCTAAGTCCAATCGCACACGAGCAGAATCGAACACCACGTGAAGAGCATTTATCACCAAGTTGAGGGCAGCCTCTAACATCGCGGTGACTGTGAGCCGCTGTTCCGCTGTGAGCACTTTGGCACGACGAGAAAGACTCCGACATTGTCGTGTACAGAAGTAAATGATCTGTAGTAGTGTTCGGTGGAAAGGGATGGTGACCTTGTCAAGAAATGATTTAACCGGAGATTGCGTCTCGCTAAGGATGATTCCATGAATATTTTTAACAAGACAGATAAATTGTCCAACTTCCTCCTTCTTGTCCGTGGTAGAGAACCACGCGACCTCTAACAACGAAAGGAGTAGTGACAGCCGTTTTCCATGAAGGGTAGCCATCATATCCCCGGACCGCTTCTCTGTCGAGATATCAGAGGATAGTGATGCCACCAAATTCAGCACGTGAGTCCTAATCGCAGAATTACCCCTAACATATGCGATAATTTGGAGAAGCAAATGCTGCCAGGAGTCCGTAAGCGAGGTTTGGGCATGGGTAAGGGAGAGGTTCAGGTTGATGGATGTGAGCTTCAGGTCCAAATTCTCCGCTTCCACGTCGTCCAATCGTAAACGACAGTTTAGAAGCTGCCTTGAGAAGCTGAAGTTGTCTCCAAATTCTCTTTCCACAAAAGGATCCTGGATCTGTAACTGTTCGAGTGTTAGGGCAGGAAGACGTGATCTAATCTCCTCCATAATGTCATCATAAAGTGCCGGATCATATGGTGTCGTCGCAGCTTCAAGGATATAATCCGAAAGATCTTCTTCAGAATTGAATATGGGCTCGATGGCAAGGTAGCTGGTAGGTTTCTCCAATGAGATCGAGTTATCGCTTCTCCGTGCGAAAATGCTGATATCCAGCCCAATGATATGTAACGCGTGAGACTTGGCCACGGTTCTATATGCATGGCTTGAGACGGCTTCATGGAGATCCGACCGTTGGTAACCGCCTTCTCCTACAACGTATGTCTGTGTCACATAGTCTGGCAATGGTCCTAATTCCTCCCTCGCGCATAACGCAAGGCACTCCCAGAATTTTGTGTCTTTCCGCAAAGGGTATAATGCTACCCTGTGTTCCAGGCCATGCTCCCAAACGACGCTCAGAAAATTAAGAACGCAAGCCAACAGCTTAGAATTGGCATCCCAAAGCTCCTTCCACCCTTCCAGCATAGTTGTCGCAATTCCAACCGCACTCACTGGCTTTGAAGACTGCGGCTCTGCGTTAGCTGTCTCCGGTCCAACCGCCTTCTCTTTTCCTTTGGCTGATGGCGTCTGAAATTGGCCAGTGACGAACAAGCCACCAAGTGCGGGTTCTTTGTCCACTGCTAACGAAATGAAATTCCAGACTGCGATCCTTAGCGATAATTCATCGTAGGGGTGCTGGACAATCCTTACAAGCGACGAGACCGTCGCTTCTGGATTGCAAAGATGGCCAACGAGCGTAGGTGGTGAAGGTTGACAGGTGGATAGCGAAGAACATAAAGCATGTAAGACGCGCATGGCCTCAGCTGGGACAACCAGTCCCAACCTTCTTTCGGTCACATAAGTTGCTAGAACGTCTATTGGATCCAACTTGGATCTTCCAATGTCTACAGACGCCGCTCCACCGGTGACTTTACCGCAAAGAACTTGTTCCAGAAGACATGTTTTGTCTGCGAATGGCGATTTTTCTTTGCAAGTCAGGATCAACCGAGCAAGCCTGAGGTGGGACTCGAGGAGGTATATCAACCTGCGAGCATCCCCATGCCTACGGGAGGCGTATAATGTCCCGATGACAGAACCTGCTGTCGTGAGAGATGAGACAAGAGGATTGATGGTTGACATAGATGCTTGATACAACAGTGCGTCCACGACTGCTTGGCTTAACATTGCAAAAGGTCTATCTTTCACATTTGGTGGGGAATGAATGAAGACATCGCCGTAGAACGAGGTCACTCTTCTTCCGATTTCGAAGCGGTCACCAAGTTGAACGTACTTCCAACCAGCGTGCTCGACCCAAATTTCAGCGTGTACAAATTTGGTGGCTCGGATAAGCACCTCTTCTTTTACCTGCAAAGCTTTCGGTTCATCGACCAAGAGTGTGGATGAAGCCTGGTTGAATAATTGTTGCACCAGGTGCAGGAGAGACAAAGTCATCGTATAATGGCCGACAGCGCGCTCTGAGGCCAAAACGGACGGCACAAACCCAACACCACGATCGGTACCAAATAAAGAGGAAGTTGAACGAATATAAAGCCAGACCCTAAGTGAGTATTCTGGCAATGAAAGAAGACTGGCTAATACGCTCAACGCCGAGGTGATTAATTTCACGCGGGTGGGACTTCTCTGTTGATTGGAACGACACAACGTCTCTTCCAGAATCATAGTAGTCAGCTGTACAAGGTCTGGGGGAGCTTCGTTCGTGGTGTGGCATACAACGGGGTTTCCCAATTCAAGGGACTCTAACATCGTCCCAGCATTTACCGGATTGTCCTGGATGACGCTGCGGATCAAGTCAAAGATATCCGTTACAACAACGTCGTCACCGGTCGTGTCAAATTCAACACCTGTGTCTTGAAGTCGCAACGCAAGAGGCTGACCCCCAGCACGTTGACCGGTATGCGGTACGGAGGAATCACGACTTCCATAAAAGGTGCATCGTCGTCTAGCGTAGTCTGTTAGAATCTCCAACATGACTTTCCAGCCAGAATGTTGATGTTGCCACGAGACGACCACAAAGTTTGCAGTGTCTCCACTGATCACTCGTCCACGTGATCTGGCTGGCAAGACTGATCCGCCAGGTAGCTTGATCGGCCGCAAATTTGTGTAAACAACACCATACGAGGAGTTATACCGTTCAGGCAACTTTTCGTAGACAGCATGAACGCCAGAACACTGATTTATAGGGATGACTTGAGTAAAGGTTGAGAGGTTTTCCAGGTAATCATAGACATGTCTGGTGCAAGCCATTCGAAGCTCGCTTGGAGGCTGGCCTTCGAAGGAGTGGTCGGCGTTCGACAAAGGATCTGTGTCAAGAAAACCTGTTGCAGTCATGGCTCGCAGGAGTCGTAGCAAATGTCGTGGCTGTACGGGAAACCTGGTCCTTGTCGCATCGAAAATAGCTCGACGAGATATTCCATCTACAGAATCGTGATCCCAAAATTGCTGGCAGATTCCTTCAATTGACGAGGGCTCGCTTCTGCCGAAAAGCGCGATCCAGAGTTCAACTAATATTTCGAACTCTGGTATCATTTCGACAGGAACAAGCTCAACGAGCGACATGACAAGGCCTGTTTCCAGACGCTTAAAATGATAGGTGGGTTAAGGTAATAATAATGCGTACCTTTGAAGACAGAACGGAATGCTACATTGTTTGGGTCAGTGATCATTGATCCAGTCCTTAACGCCACACCCGTAACAAAAAGAGGGGAGTCTGTCAACATTGACAACATGAACTTGAGGAGACCAACTTCCGGCTCCAGACACGCTTTAGACATAAGCTCGTGTAGCAGGAGGGAATCCTTGCTGAAAGCACCCACGGCAGTTCGTTCGACGGACGAAAAAAAGGGTCGATAGTTCTCTGGTAACTCGCTCAACTGATTTGCTGCCCGATGCAAACGGGAGAGAACGTAAGTCCAGGCCATATATGTGCAGGCGTATTGGCTATCCATGTGCGAAGTTACTAGCTCGTGTATACGCTGGAGCGATTCGGGATAGGCCGTATATATGGAAGAATCATCCGGATTAGTTGAAATTTCGGCTCTATCAGTGACTATCTCCAGCTCCAGCACCTCGAGAGTAATCAAGATCCACAGTGCCGCAGAATCCTGCTGTAGTTGTGTCCCCTCCTGATCTAAAAGATACGAAGAGTTCTGTTGCTCACGACCGAGCTTCGTTTCGTAAGCTGTTTCAAAAATTCGCATAACGATGGGTCCGTCGCAGGTAACACGACTCCACATAGCCCAGAATAAAACCTCCAACAAGACTACTTGCTCCTTGGCGTATTGCTTGGCCCACAAAGAACCTGCGCGAGGATCGCCACTTGTATGACTTGGGAGTGCCGCTTGTGTCTTACGCTGGTATTCAGCGATGAGACTTTTGACGTAGGTGCGGCCTTTCTCTGGACATATCAGAGGCAGGAATTTTTGCGAAAAGTCGTACGCGAAGTCAGACTCGTTAGCATCCGCACGGAATAAAGGAATGAGGGTACGGAGAATGTGAAGCCGCTCGGAAAAGTAAAAAGGTGTTATGGCGTCAATGAGCTGCTCAGCAAAAGAAGTGTTCGAGTCGGAAAGTGCATCGCTTTGAAGACCTTCGTTATAAATGAAGGCACGAAAGAGGATAAGGGACTGTATCTGGTCAATTTTGAACTCATCGCTGATGGCGAGAGCAGCCGTCTTGTCGATGTCGTCTACTCGTAACAGCACGAGATCCGATAGTGTCACAGAACCGCTATCCAATTGTTTCTTCGACGCGTCTGATGGTTTACCGAATGGCTCCGATATGTTTTTGAGCTGATCAACTCGTGGTCGGATGATTTCTGTGATCTGGTCCTTCGTAAGCCCTTCCCTATGACCAAGAAGGATCGTGTGTAGTTCCGAGTATGTCCTAGGGCATCAACAGAACAAATGAGACAAGAGCACAACATCAAACTGTGTCGATAACATACACGTCGACGATATTGGAGCGTTTTGATGATTCACCAGGCATTCTAGTCCAATATGTCAATACGACTGGCCAGTGGCCAGATTGAAGCGATTCTCTGTGACTTCAATTGCCTTGAGCGCCCGCGTCCAGTTTAAACTCCGCTCATCCGTCGCGTCTTCATTCATTGACGCGACTCAAACCTACCCATCATCTGTGTCCCTCATTGCCTGACGGTCTGACTAGCGACAAGCTAGCGCCTAGTGGCATTTCGGGACTGCCAAACTACGTGCTAATATAAGAGACAACCAGGCCTCCGCACGCGTAGAGCCGTCTTCAGTAGATATGACTATGCCGTCGAACGACTCAAGACGCGTTCAGGACCGTGATTCCGACTCTGCAGTGGAAGAAAATTACGGATCTAATAACGAAGGCGAAGGTTCTCCAAAGGGCCACAAACGTGTCCGGGCTAACACTGGCGGTGATTCGCGCTCAGTCAAAAGCGAGCTTAACGGAAAAATAGAATTCGAAAACAATGCCCTAGTCCGTGATAGCGACGGGTAAACCCCCCTTCTAGAATACTCGTCTTCTTACTGAGATTGATTGCAGTTATGTTACGGGTTCTATCATGCGCATTCAACTCGAGAACTTCGTTACATATGATTACGCAGAATTTCGCCCAGGACCGCAGTTAAATATGGTGCTTGGACCCAATGGTACTGGCAAGAGCAGCATTGCATGCGCAATTTGTCTTGGTCTAAACTTCCCTCCAAATGTCAGTGATTATTAAAAGACCATTGTTCATTGTTCATGTTTTCCCTAGTTACTCGGTCGTCAAGACTTGAGCTCATTTGTGAAACAAACTAAGGAGAAAGGACACATCGAGATAGAACTCAAGGGCCCTCTTGGAAAGCCGAATATCGTGATCCGCCGTGACCTAACCCAAGGATCCAGAAGCTCATCGTTCATGATCAATGGGCAACGAGCGTCTGGTGGAGAGGTGAATACTCGTACTGCTCAATTGAATATTCAAGTCAGCAACTTGTGGTACGTAGACTTTTGTTGTGATCCTACAACCTATCTCATTTCACTGTAGTGCTTTCTTGCCTCAAGATCGGGTTGCGGAGTTTGCGCGCATGTCACCTCAGCAGCTTCTAAGAGAGACTGAGCGAGCTGCTGGTGTGGAGAACTTGACTGCTTGGCATGATGCTTTGATTTCTTTTGGCAAGGAGTTGAAGGAGCTTCAGACTGTTTGTGTTTTGATTTCTTGACTATATACGCACATGAGAATGTTGATTCTCACCCTTGCAGCATATTGCCAGTGATCGCGACCAGTTGAAGACGATGCAGGAACGAAATGCAATGCTCGAGAATGAAGTCAAGCGATACGAAGAAAGACAACAACTGGAACGTCGAGTGCGTCTTTCTTCTACATACACCATGTTTAAGTTATTCTGGTCATTGATCATGTAACCGTAGCTTGTCCTTCTGGAACTCATCCTACCATCCGTAGAATATTTGCAAGTTAGGGACGAATACCGCCGATTGAAACTAGAGCAACGTCGTTCACATCATATTATGGACCAACTGAAGAAGAAACACGCGCCAATGCTGGATTTGAAAAAGTAGGTCCATTGCCTTCCTGCCGATACTCAGGCTTGATGGTTCTATAGAGAACTCCAGGAACGTCAGAACAGAGCGGCAACTGTTCGAAAAGCGAAGATTGAAATCACTAGGAACACGAACAAGCTCATGAAAAATAAGTATGAAACGTATGAAAAGATTGTATGTTTTCTACTATCCGTCTTCTCACTTTCTTATGTTGTTATACTAGGTGGCAAAACAAGAAGAATCCTATGCGGCTCTGGATCGTCTCAAATCTGAAGAAAAGGACCGTAAAAAGAAGATCCAAGAGAGCGAAAGACAGTTGGCCAAATTGGAACACGAGAGAGACAATCCACCTAATCATGAAGACTTACAGGAACTGGAAGCTGAATTGGCAAATAGCCCTTTATTCTCTTCGTCCCCCCATAATCGTTGACACGTCCATGTAGAATCGAGCGCGTGAAAAGCACAACAAGGTTCAGGCTGACTTAGGCAAACTGCATTATCAACAGGGACAAAACATCAGTGAAGAATCCAAGCTCAACCATGAAGCCAACCAGCACCGTGATGCGTATGTTTTCCGATGTTCCATTATATACGGACTAAATTAGGAATAGACTCAAGAAACTTGACAACGAATCCCACCGCAAGCTGCAAAATCTCGCTCGGCTGGATTCAGATTGCGCCGCTACTGTCAATTGGCTGAGGCAGAATTCAGATTTGTTCAGGTTTCCTGTCATTGAACCCCCGTGTATATCCCTGACTGTTTCCGACCCGAAGTATGTAAATGCTATCGATGCCTTGTTCAGCCCTATTCAGATGAAGGTCAAAAGATTCACCGTGGATTGCATTCACATGCTAACAACCTTGTCTAGACATTTGTTACACAATGTGAAGAAGACTACAAGTTGCTCAATCGTTGGATTGCAGATACTCCCGATGCTCTAGGTAGGAAGGGTCTTATAACTTCCTGGTTCCGTGAGAAAACGAATATTCCGGAACCCCCCATGACGACTGAGCAGGTCCGTCACAATCATATCTTTCCCCTACTTTGTACTGAACATATTTATAGATGAAAGCAATTGGGTTTGACGGGTATGCTATCGACTACGTAGATTGCCCAGACGATCTCCGTTGGTACTTGCGATCCGAAGTCAAACTCCACCGCATGGTATGTGTACACTTAAATTATTTCGGGCCAATGGAGCTAAGCCATTTATAGGCTGTGGGCTTGGATCCTGGAAGAATCGACTCGAACCGAGCCATGGAATTGGTTGGCCAAAGTGGGGGCGCTAGCTTCGTCACAGGAAACGTTCTGCACATGGTATCCCAATCTCGATATGGCAAAAGGCTTGCACAGAGCATGACAAGAGATATAAATTCTGCAAGGTTTCTTGGAAAAGCCGATCGTAAGTATACATCATGCAAGGATAAGTATTTTATTGACTTGGGTTCTTCTGGCAGTTGATCCTTCGGTGAAGACTAATATTGAACGACGTCTTGGTGATGCAGAAGATAAGCTTGATATTGTGAAGGAGGAGATCGCCAAGTTACTAGAGGCAGAACGGGCCCTGCAAGCCGACGAGAGGGGCATGAAGACCCTTTTTGTGAGGCTTTGATTATATGGAGTGTTTATGGGACTGATATTCGACCAACATAGGATTCTGTTCAAACTCGAAAAGCCAGGGTCACAGATCTCCAAAAGCGGCTAGCAACACTACCTGCGAGAATATGTAGGTTATGGCTGCATTCACGCATCGTAAGACTTACACAATTCTGTGACCTTAGCTGGGGCCGAAAAAAAATTGCTGACTCTTCGCAACGCTCCATCGATGCAGGAGGGACGAACCAAGCTAATCCAGGAGATTGAGAGCCAAACTATGTTGAGATTTTCGCTCGCAAAGGACTACCTTGTCAGTAAACATTTCTTTTCTTGCTCGACTTTGATCTTCATTTATGCAATAGAAACTCATTCGTCGCTGGGAAGGCGAGATGGAAAATGCAACCCGTGCTGGCCTGCAAGTAGTGCAGGTCTCGTCAGATGCAGAGAACTTGAATGCCGCCGAGACACGCGGCATTCAAGAGATCAAAGATGCTTTTGAAAAATATACTAATGGTGAATATTTTTATTATTCTCTCGTTCAACTTTTCTGACAGCTCTGCGAAGTGAATGAGAAGTATCGTCGCGCGAAAGAATTGTCAAAAGAGAAGCTTGAACTCAGCAAGAGTAAGATTGACGCCGCTGAAGACGATGTTCGGAAGTTATTCAAGAATTTGGAAGACGCAAGTTGTCATAACTTCTTTCATTATGCCAGCTGAATACGTTACAGGCGGGAAACTTGAATACTATGACTCCGCCTGAGGTGTTAGCCGAGATCCATGAAGTTAACGCCCAATTGGAGATGAACCTGGCAACAAATAAAAATGTCATCGATCAGTTCCAAAAGCGTAAGGAGGAGGTGCGTGTTTTTTGTTTTATACTCCGAGATTTGGGTAATTAAGGATAGCCCCAGATTGAGGCTTTAACGGTTAAATTGGCTGAGAGAGAGACGAAGTCTGAAAAAATTGAGAAGTCGATTGTTACAACAAGGGTGAGTCTCCATGCGTTGCTTCGTATTGTGATCTGATAACATGTATTCGGCTAGAACAATTGGGAGCCTGCGTTGAGATATCTAGTAAACAACATCGGCACAAAGTTCTCTGCTGCATTTGACCGTAAGTGAATCCGACCACCGAAGCTGAGTAAACTCACACTTTGACCAGGAATCGGATGTGCGGGTGAAATTCGCATTTCCCCTGCGGAGGACTATGACAAATGGGCTATTGACATACTTGTGAAGTTCCGGGACAATGAAAAGTTGCAACTGCTAACAGCGCAGAGACAATCTGGAGGTGTATGTTGTCATATTTTCTTTCTTGGCATAGCTTGAACATATTTCGTCAGGAACGGTCTCTTACAACCATACTATATCTTATGAGTTTGACTGAACAAGCACGCTCGCCCTTTTCTTTGGTGGATGAGATCAATCAGGTCAGAGTATCGACCCTTGACAAAAATCTATTTTTCTAAGCTGCTTTATCACAGGGTATGGATGGAAGAGCTGAGCGTGCTGTGCACAACCAACTTGTCGACGTTACATGCAATGGAGACGTCGGGCAGTACTTCTTAATCACTCCCAAGCTGCTTCCGAACTTGAATTACCACGAACGAATGAAGGTCCTTTGCGTTAATAATGGCGAATGGTTGCCGGAAGACAACCGACTCGGTAACATGATGAACATGATTGAAGGGTTTGTTGGCCTCAGAAGACGTTCCACCTAAGGTCACTATTCTCGCGGTCGTTTTGGTTACTGTACAGTACGATTACTTGTATCTTACATCGAGTAATAGATTCGCGACATTCCATGGCTGCAGTTGGGATTTCCTAAACGAGCAACCTGTGTGCTTGCAATCTTTCTTCATGGTCACCGCACCTAAATCACAAACACCCCCTCCGACCTATGCTGAATCGGTACCACCGCCAGCTATGCCATACACACACCCTTCACCACCGTCAGCACAAGTACCTACAGTTCAATTCGTTGGGCACAGCTGGGGCCACGGTCCAACGCCAATACTCCAGCAACAGACCCTTCTTCCCTACTACGATCCCAGATCTGTGTATTCCGTGCATGAAGCGAGCTCTAGAGCGAGGTGGAGGTTTTTGGGAGCTATCGCTTGGGCATATGGACTGATCGCACTAGTTTTTTGGGCTGGGATTGCGGATTCCAGGGTCCATCGATATTGAGGTGGGTATTTACAGGTGATTCAGTACTGTGTATCAGATCTCAAATCGTTGATTCAGAAGGGAGATTGAAGCGACCATGTTGGCTGAGTTTTGAGCGTTGGGTTATGATAGGACAATATGCATAGTTTTATGGTACATGCAGATATTATTTGGAGGCTGCAGAACAATCATAGGATTTGTAGCGTTTATGAGATACAGCAACTCTGTTTCCAGTGAGATTCTATAATCCCTTGCCCTGCAGCCTTGCAGGCGAGATGTGTAACCTCCTTTGCTAAGTCACAGTGAAGGGTGGATGTCTATTGCCACGCCAAGTTCATTCTTTGTTGTTCTTTTTCTTTACTGCTCTTTGTCGTCGACTCTCACCTCGCTACTCCAAATCTCTCTGACTGTTTCTCTTGCTTTTTGCTCTGCTCCTCGACTCATATCTTTAACTTGCTATCGCGTGCACTCTGTAACCCCCGGCACTATCTTTTCGTCAAATGTCATTTGATGGATTTTTACGGCGGATAAAAGTCCACAATTCTCTTCTTCTTCAAGGGTACAATGGTGCGCAATAGTGCGTCGGTCAACAATTCGTAGGTCCCTATGCATCGAAAATGACGCAAACGGCGAGCAAAAGAGGTGTCTGGGGTCTGTAATGGTGCACGGGCCAGACCAAACAAGGACAAACTAAACCAATTTCTGATGTCGCGTTGCTTTTCCGCATCCATCACCTCTGCCTTCGATCGCAGCCACAGCGCCGAATCTCGTCCGCCCATCGTCGTCGACAGTCCACGCACATCCGCCCGCCCTCTACCTTATCTGCCCCTATCGATATCATACCGATCCTTCTTCTGATTCATTTTCAAACAATCCTTACTCGCGTCGCGTTTCATTTCCTCTGCTCAACTTCTCATCCCCGCCTTTTCCCGTCTCTGTTCTGTTCGTTCAGCTCCCTTTTCCTCTCATATCGCGTTCTTATATCCATATTTTCACCAGGTTGTTGATGCTCTGAACCCTCGTATCTGTCAAACATATTCACTTCGCCAATTTCATCAACGCTGCCCAGTCTGGCTTCTCCAGCTGTAACTCTTCTCCCATCGTTCATTCCTTCCCCCCCGCGTTCTCGCGCAGGCGAGGATTTTATCAATCGCTCTCTTCTAGACAGTTTAGACGCACAGGCCGACGCCGAACCTGTGTCATCTTCGGATTCAGAGGCTATAGGTCCCTTCTCTGCGCCCTCATCTGTGGGATCTCCTTCGGTCTCCTACCACCTTGGCATGACTTCACACCAATCACGATCAGACTCTCCCAACATGCTTCAAAATCATCTCAACTCACCCCATATCAACAATTCTTATCACGGATTACACAACTCGAGTCACCTCATGTACAATAGCTCCCACCTACCTGTCGAATATTCGCACTCAGACCCTGACATACGCAAGCAAAACAACAAAAACGGCTTCCCTACCCCATCTTATCGTTCGCCTCCATTCAACCCATTTATCGAACTCCCGCGTCACGCTTCTACCTCTGTGCATTCCAGCAACTACCAGTCGACTTATTCACCAGATATGTTTCCACAGCATATCCAGGCCTCCGATCCCCAATCTCAATTGTCTTCACATTTGTCGCATGGTAGATACGATATCGGCGGCCTTCAATCGTCGCAGGGCGTATCTGAAGACGCCTTTCAGAGGCAATCGTTTGTTGGTGTGGACCAATTTGGCAATAGTGATGCTGGAACTGTGTCTATGCAGCAGGCAAATAATCTGTCTAATGCGGTGCCAAATCCGCAGGCACAGCAACTACAACAATCATCATATTCCCAAGTACCGTATATAAACGGCTTGACTCATATGCAGTCACAGACCCCATATGGTCCACACTTAGCAGGGAGCCTTAGTCAAGCAGGTCCTATCTCTACGTCGACCAGTATGCATCTTCCCAATGGAACTGGTCAAAATAGCAGCATCCAACAGGAGGAGATTTCCACTATTTTTGTTGTGGGATTTCCAGACGACATGCAGGTTTGTTGAAGTTGTGTATTACCATGTTATATTACTGATGTGAATGATATTGCTAGGAACGGGAATTCCAAAATATGTTCACTTTCTCATCTGGGTTTGAGGCTGCGACGCTCAAGATTCCAAACAAAGAATTGACATCTTATGGCTCTAATGCCAATGCTGGGTCTACCCGCTATCAGCAACCGTATGCGGGGGGTTCCAACGATCCTTACACTTTAGCAACAGTCAATCAAGGTGGAGTTGTTGTCGATAATGGTCGTGACGGCCCCACCTCGTCCTGGCCCGTTTCCACTGAAGATAGTCATTATCTCCCTTCTACCCTTCCACAACCTCCACGAAAGCAAATAATAGGTTTCGCCAAATTCCGCACTCGTTCGGAGGCACTTGAGGCTAGAGATATCCTACAAGGAAGACGTGTGGATATTGAGAAAGGTGCTGTTTTGAAAGCCGAGATGGCAAAGAAGAATCTCCACACTAAACGTGGACCAGTCGCTGCTGGCCCTCCAGGTTTATCATCTTTAGTAGGCGCTAGCACTGGAGCCGGCGACTCTGTCTCGACCCTAAATGCACTTCATAGCGGTGAACCTATGAGCGCTCGTGAACGGGAATTAGGAGCTCTAGGTGCCATGGGTTTTGGTGCAAGGAAAGACCGAGTTTCCGATTCAAGAGATGATGAAGATCGAGATCGGAGGAATGCGCAGACTAACTCTAGCACTCGCGGTGCTCGCGAGCGTGCCGAAGAAGACGAAAGGGAGCGTGAGCGAAAACGCCAAGAGAAAGATGCAGCCAGGCTTCGATCTGCAGCCTTTGACGCTTTCCATTCTGTCCCACCCCAAATTCCCAGGTTACTTTCGCAGAACTCGTTGTCGTCGACCTCTGGGAATGGAAGAACTGTTCCTTCCCATTCAACTTCTCAGGAAAGCCTTGGCCCGATTGGCTCGGGTGTTTGGGGTATGACGGCTAACGAGACAAGCTCACGAAAGCAAGTTGTGCCGATCCATATTCCGGATGTTTCTCCGCGCCCCAACTCACCTCAGAACGGCGAACCTTCGCCGCCAAAGTCTACACCATTCGCTCAAGTTTCTCGTAGCGCTGGGTCTGACACCTCCAGTCACAAGCACAGCGATACCTTTTCTCCCTCCTCCAATACCCTTCCATTGCCCTCGCATCCGTCTTTACCTTCCCGCCCTCGACCGTATTCCCCTACATCATTGGATCCAACACCGTCCACTATGTCTTCGCAACCGTCTTCCAGTGCCTCTAGCGTTGACGGATCTGGCCCCGGGAGTAATGAAGGCGAAGTGGCAAGGACCGTTGCTGGACTGAGTGTCAGTACGGATGGTTCTAGTTCACCTCAGCTGCCATCCCCTGCGTCTGTTGGAGGAAGTGGCAGTGGAACAGGGGCTACTCCAAGGGGAAATCCTGGAGACCAAAATCCACCGGTAAATAGTCTTTACAATTTTCTTGTGATTTACTCACCTATTTCCGCAGATAAATACGTTGTATGTTGGTAATCTCCCAAGTTCTCCTCCTCCCCCCGGCTATCCTCCTGGATACCTAGAAGACGAGCTGCGGGAGTTGTTCGGTCGCAGGCCAGGCTATCGAAAACTATGTTTCCGACAAAAGAATAACGGACCAATGTGTTTTGTGGAGGTATGACCCCTTTTACTAACTCGTAGCCTGTGTCTAACGCGCCTCCCATCAGTTTGAGGATGTCCGCCACGCCACAAAGGCCCTTCATGAGCTCCATGGCAATTCGCTCAATGGCCTGGTGAAAGGTGGTGGCATTAGACTGTCATACAGCAAGAATCCATTAGGAGTACGAACACCCACAAGTGCTACCGGGGCCGGCTTGCAGACCCAACATAAGGAATATCATAGTGCACCCCCCGGTTCTGCTTTTTTCCCGAGTGAACCTTTAGCTTCTCGACAGCTTGGTCAATCTGAACACACCTCCGTTGTTCCTTCAAGGAGAGATACATTGTCCCAGCAACAATCGTATCAATATACCATGTCTCCTCCAGCTCCTCGCTTTTCAGTTTCTTCGCCGACAACAACACATTACACGACATCTACGACCCAGTTGCCAAGCCATGCGTCAGCATTTCCGAGATCCATCCAATCGCAGTATGCTTTGGATACGGTGACAAATTCAACCTTCTTACCATTTCGGACTTCCCCGCACCTCGACCAATTTGGTGCTGACACACCTGCTTCAATGACCCGTCCCGATCGATTCGGGCATGCACTTTCACCCCCTCCTGTTAACGGCATAGAGACTAGCCGTGCGGGATAGGCCTTCGTCTTCGTTTCTTCCCTGCCATTGGGTCCTTACCCCACCCGCCTGTATCGAATGTATCGAACATATGAACGCACGCCTGCTTTTTCTCATACATCCATATATTCTATTTGTTTGAGATTTATTTCTCACACTTGTTGGACCCTACTGTTTCGCATTCATCATCCATTATCATCGTCATGACCCAGTCCTGTTTGTTCATCTCTCCGAATATATACTTACATGTTCAATGGTCGTTGATACTTTTTCGCTTTCCATTACAGCACGAACCCTCCCGTAATTATCCTTTCCTCTCCTCACCCTCCCCACTACCGCAGATTTTTTGATTTATCCATGTCGCATTTTCTTATTATCGTGCTCTTTTGCATACATACCATGCATAATAATTGCTCCCATTCCTCGTACGCTGACGTATTCACCAACTATTTGCAGTGCTGATTGGGGTATGTTCTGTGCGCAGTCCCATATGTTCGAGTCGGAATGTCATTGGCGTTCATACCATCTAAGTATACAGATTTGTATTGTACTGAATTTTAGCTTAGCTATCTCCTTCTATTTTTGTTATCATAATTCCACATTTCGGTGAAGACAAAAGTTAATGCGAGAGAATAAGTTGCTGAGTGACATTGCTCGCGTATAACGTGAGGTAGCCTAGTACATGATTTATTCAGTTCTGTTACCGGACTACGTGAGAAGGGTCGCCCGCAGAGGCATATACATACGCATTGACTGGATAGCAGCGGTTGGTGATTCTTGTTCCGCCTGGTTCCTCATCGTAACATTAAGATATAGCAACGATAAGGTTGTGTGTTTACACATAGTATTACAAAAGCAAGCACAAGGTTGAACTAAATTCATATGTCTCGTACCCAAGGTGTCGCTTTTTATGTTCCAACACTTCTGTCATTTCTGCGTGATTCGACGCCCTTGTTTTTGACGAGAGCGGAAAGTTCGGCGGCGGCCTGGTTAGCTGCCGCTGGGTCCGCTAACGCTGATTTCGCCAACGACGCGGCATGCGCTCACGAACCCGTATTTGACAAGATGAGGAATGAAGAGGAGGCCCGAGTGCACAGTCAGAAGTTGGCAGATGCTAGCTGACGATCATGGCATTTGCCTACTAAGTAGTACGTCTTTTGTCCAGCCATGTGACGGCCCACAGCTTCTTTTTGCTTTAGCCTCGAGGACTAAGATGGCAGGAGAAGGATTACTGTCGGAAATAATGAGCTGCGTCTTCCTTTGGCTAGGCGTCTGCCCACTCAGCCACTGTGTCAGCATATTGTAACTCACTTTTCCTGATGGGACAAGTTTGTCCCCAGAGATGGGCCATCTTGATTTCCTAAACGCCTGGCTGAGTCGAACCGTTATCAAGATAGATCAACTGTTGGGTCTTCGCCATGTCGAGCTCCAAGACTACGAATCCAGTTTTTGAACGAGTCCTACAAAAGCACATCGATCTATGGAAATCAGATAAGAGATTCGAGTTCTCTGGACCCACTCCCACTCCAGACGATGTACTGAAGGAGATCGAGAGCTTGGAGAAGGAACATGAGAAGACGCGAGCGCGCCGTTACACCGCTCGGTTTGCCACTGTCGTCCAGGGATTTCAAGGCTACTTTAGTGCCGTCGACGCGTTTGTTTCCTCCGATCCCTTGATTGCAGGACTCGTTTGGGGTGGTATTAGATTTGTTATTCAGGTATTTTGCCATGGTATATATACGTCAACCGATAAACTGAACGCTGCTTGATAATATAGACTGTGTGCAACTTCTCTTCTTACTTTGAAGAGATCGTGCGCGTGCTAGAGCTAATCAATCGCAATCTTGGATTCTATCACGATTATGCCACGGAGTTGTACAAGGACTCGGAACTGGTTCTGAAGGTCTGCACTTATAATGTGTTTATGTAATACTTTTCCAAAACTCATCGTATTCGCCATCTCATCAGGCCCTTGCAGACGTCTATGGAGATATGCTGACCGTCTTGATGACTGTGAAACGAACATTTGTAAACAAGGAGAACCACAGTCGTAGTAAGTTTAGCAACCCTGCTCTGTTGAATTCGCACCAGCATGTACTGATTCAACGTCTTTATGAGATGGATTGATGATCACCCTCAAAGCGATGAACCCCTTCAAGCGTTCATTCGACGCA
>QLOR01000369.1:0-30767 GCA_003313825.1 Sarcodon aspratus
TATCATCTCTCGCTTATCTTCCATCATTACTACATTACCTGCAGACTCGCCAACACAGCTATCAGTGGCGTTCAAAATTTGGTCGCACAGCTATTCTTGCAGTCAACAGGTGGTTCCTCAAGAAGAAGATGAGTGAAACTGACATTATCGCGTACGTCAAGAAGGCTGTCCAGGAGAACTCTGGGATTTCATTCATCTGGGCGCATGAGGTAGTAACTGATATACCAGACAAGTATCATCCGGGTGAATATCAAGTGGTACGTAGTTTATCTTCCTATGATTATTTGCTAGTCTACTATTGATACGAGTCAGCAACGACAAGGAGCCTACCAATCATCAATGATTACCGAAACCTTGGCAGTCCACTTCGAACGTCAAGGTGCTGACCACTCACCAGCAGAACTTACTAATGATGAGTTTCCTGTCGGTGCCTTAGGTCTCTCGTGTGCAGCGGTACTATTATCTTCTCCCCATACTAAAGATTTATCTATCTAATGTGCTATCTAGGTTGAACGCGCCATAGGCCTTTTCAAAAATGGATGGTATGATGTCGATGACAAGACAGCACCTCCTCCATCTGAATTTAGCGAAAAACTATGGTGCGATGCCACAAATGGTTATATCCGTGGCATTAAGGGCCTTTCTGGAAGTCGGTGGATGGGGATCTTGAATGCGACGTCAGCCGTTCTGAGGGGAAACAAGAGGAGGGCTGCCATTGAGGACTCATCTGTCGATAATTACAATCCTCGCCAGGATATTCCGGATTCCGATCCATTCTGAAAGGCGAGGTCGCTAGGTAATGTAGCACTCACTACAAAAATTCTCATTTATCGGGCTTACTGTGTCTTTTCTAGCACTTACGAAAGACTTAACTCAGGCTTTTTTTTGAGATACCCAAGATTTTTTGAAGGATTCGGACAGATGATTGAAAGACATAAATAGTCATTTAAAGATATCGAAAAAAAAAGCCTTTACAATTACTTTAGATTCTCTTTAATTATCTTTTTTTGTCTTTTCAAGCGATTGTCTTTCCCTCGGACCACCTAGCTTACATTTTCCTTAGTTTTTCTCATTTTGTGAGCTTTTCTATCTTATAGCGTCTTTTTCGTCTTAAAAAGACGAAATAAGCCAAAATAAGAAAACCGCGGGTTTCCTGATGTAGGGAGGCCTGTTTTGGTGAATGCGCCTGAGTGACGGATAAATTCGGCTAAGGTGAGAAGGCCTTTGGTAGAGCCAAAAAGGATGGGGATGGATATGGTGTCATGGAATTTGCGTAGGATGTGTCTATGCTGTTCATAGCGAGGGCAGGATTGGATGATGTGGTCCCTTGTCTGAGGATCTGCACCACAGGGACATTGAGACTGCTCATTGGGTACAAATCTGGAGTAATACCAGCCTGTGAACCCATGGCCTGACAATGTTTGCGTGAGACGTCCAAAGAACTCTTTACAGTTTTCAAGAGCTCGGAAAATACGAGAAGGGTGCAGTGATGGTGGTGTGGCAGCAAGAGGGGCATAGGAGGGAGAGACATGTGACTCATTCCATATTTTGAGCCAGTCTTTGGTGATTTGCTTGGAAGACTTTTCCTTTGCATATGACAGTGTGGATGTCATGACGTGATCCTATTGTTTAGATATTTGGTCCAAGGTTTTTCATAAATAGGCGAAATATGTCCGTAAAAACCGATCCTATATATGTGCAGCGGATCTCTCAATATTTCATTATCTGTTGGATATGATTGTATTTTGCCACAGTTGAACATTCCCTAATCAGGCAATGTTCAACATAAAAAAAGCGTACACCTACTTTCGTTATCATTTGTACATTGTAAGAATCTGTTTTATAGAAAATGTCAATTTATTTCTGATTTGTTCCATTTGTGTTATGCATCCCAGTGTCAAATGAAAAAATGCGTCGAAGTGGATGCATAATCTTGGCATTTTGTCCGGCATTGCCCATCATAGCTAACTCCAAATCACACTTGTCAGAACAAAGATAATCGCAGCGTATATATATCTATATGTTTCTAGAAATACGTAGTTTTTCACATATCTACGTATTTCTACGTATTTCTTCATGACAAAGTCGAGATCAAAGTCGTGGAGATCTTTTTGTCCGGCGTTGCCCGTCATAGTTGCCCGTCATACTGATCTATCCGTCCAGCCTTCGTTTTTACCCACCGCATTACCCACCCTAGCATCTCTTACAACACACCTGCGGCACCAAGACATCGGATTCGGAGAGCTTGCCAACGACCCACTGTCACTGGCGGATAGCCTACCACACGCAGTTCTATCCACCCCCCCTGCCCTTATGGTATGCCCTTCCCTGCCTGATACTCACTCTCGGACCATCAGGTGTCCTTCTGAGTTGTTAGACCTCATGGTCCTCACCCAATTTTTCACTCTGATTCACATACTTACGCCTGTACTCAATGCATTCCGCAATAATATATATAATCTGCCTACCCGTCATCACCGTCCGCGCGCCGAAAGTCATACAAAGAACTTCAGAAGTTAGTATCTTCCTCTATGAAGAACACGTAGGAGGGGCCGTTGTTAACGGCAGCAGCCGCCCCATTGTCAATTACGAATTTTTTGGTATCCGCTGCAGTGACCAAACCTTGGTTTTCCAACTGGGGGAAGGAATCCATGACAGAGGCAACAAGTGCTGAAAGAGTGTTCATACAGTGTTGTCGCACTGAGTTCGGGTTATTAGCACTGGTGCGACTTAAACTTGGCTTGGTTTTTCCGTCAAGAAGATCATAATGGCCCCTTCGATTCAGCTGGCGGGACAGGCAACTTCAAACTCGACGTTCACGTCCTCGCATTGGCCATTTGACTCATTTGGCTAGTCGGTGGTCACCTTTTTTATCACATTCATCCCCACTGCATATCTCCCGGCCGCCATTCTACCTTCCTCACGAGTCTTTTGTCCATCATAAGGCTCTGAGGCTTGAACGAGCTCAAAAGCGATCTCGAATGCGGCATGCCCTCGCTGATCAGTGACACCCCACACAAGTATGGACGACGCAGATGTCCACCCCCATAGCCATATATTAGATATAGCACATAATGTATCTAATATATCTTAGCCTAGTCGACCTCCTAGACAAGGCACAAGTTAACGTCTCAGATGCACGCTTGAGATGGCAGTCGTTCATAGAAGGCAGGAACACGGATAACCATCAGACTTGACAGACTTGACCTGTGTGCTGCTGATCGTAAAATCTGGGGGGAGGTTGTCAGAACCTCGCACCAGAGACGTTTAGCAGGTAGTTCATCTAAATCAATCATTTGACGAAGGCTATCGAGCACAGTAAGCTGGGTTCAACATCAACATGCGATTACCTGATATACCCAAGCAGCAGAATGACATAGGAAACTATAGCCTAGCTTTCGTCTGTTCCTCTCTCAGCTTCCTGGCGTACATAGCGGTGCCAACCCTGCTCGAATTATGCCTTCCCACCTTCTCTGATATCCAATTCCCGATGTCTACCAAGGCGTTCAAATCTCCTGACGCTGTGTAGTGCGAATCTCTAAGAGCGTAGAGCACGTCTTCGGTAGCTACGTTGCCAGTGGCACCTGGCGAGTAAGGGCATCCACCTAAGCCGCCAATTGAACTATCGATGGTTCTGACACCTAATGAGAGAGCTGCCATGACATTCGCAACGCCCATCCCAAAAGTATCGTGGAACTAAGAACATAGTCAGCATCGCGAAGAAGACTTGCTTGAAGAAAACTAAACGCACATGGCCCTAGGTAAAAATTCCATTTAGACACATTGCTACCTTGAAATGAGAGTGGAAGACTCACAGCGAGCTTTTCAACTGGAACAGTAGACGTGACTGTTTCCAGCATTTCACTAATACTATGGGGATTACCAGTCCCTGTTGTATCGCCTAGACTGACTTCGTAGCATCCCATATCGAGAAGTTCTTTCGTGATATCCCGGACTTTGGTATAATCTGCCTTGCCAGAGTATGGACAAGTAATAACCACGCTTATGTATCCTCTAACTCTCATCCCTTTATCCAAAGCTGCCTGACTTACTGTTCGCAGTCGTTCTAGAGAATCGGCGATAGAGCAATTAGTATTTGCTTGAGCAAACGCTTCTGTTGCAGCTGTGAAGATGGCAATTTCGTTGGTAGGAGGAGGGGTAGAATATGATGACGAGGCATGTTGTGACAGCACCTCAAGTAAGTTATTGAAGCCTTTGAGATTTGGAACTAGGACTGGGTAACGAGCGGCTGGAGTTCTTTCCATTCTGGAGATCACTTCCGCCGTTCCGGCCATCTTGGACACAAGAGTAAGTCATGATGTGAGATGTTCACCGAGGGAGAGAGAGAGACCGGCACACCTGAGGGATCCATTTGGGACTGACGAAGCTTCCTGCTTCAATCAGGTTCAGACCAGCTCTTCCGAGCCGATTTATCAATTCGACCTTGGTTTCTACAGATATCGCTGTCTTTTCGTTCTGTAGCCCATCTCTTGGACCGACTTCCATAATATTCACATGGTTTGTAGATACGGCTGTAGCGAGCGACCGAGCAAGACTGCGTCGAGGGTGAGAATTGGATACATAAGCCAAGCTTCGTGTAAACATGCTTTTGTGCAAGCGGATTAGTCCATCAGCAACAAACCACTTCCTCCGGCTTACATGGATATGTTCAACTAGCGGAAACTGGCGTTGAAGATGATGTTGCCAGTTCGGACCAAATTAAACCAAACAACTCTGTTCTCGACTGCTATCACGCGACCACAATACAATGAAAGCCCCATTGATCACGCACTTTTCCTCATAGTCAACGGTCAAGTCTGCACTTCTGGACAAGAACTAGTGTACGCCATCATACCTGGCGTCAGCATTACGGAATGAATATGTCCTCCGTACAAGCATTCTCAGTATCAAGGCCAGTCGGTCATGCTTCTGCTACTACTTACGTGGGAGTGTTCCAGAGAGTGTTTTGTGTGATATCGGTCATCTAGTTTCTTTCCACCATGCCGTTAACCTTTGATGGGTAGATCATCCACATCGCAACAACCCTTTTGTAACGGCTCAAAAGCGAACTCTTGTTCAGAGGAGCTGACATCGTTGGATTGGTTTTATCTCGCCTGACGCACGGTCCGGGCTAAGTTTGCAGGTGTGTAATGCTTTTGATTTTGCGTTGCCAAATAACATTACTGAGCGATTTCAAGATATTTTCATAGGCGGTGTTGATATCAAGTTCATCAAGGATCCTGCTCGGGAAATTCTGAACTCCCCAACTGTCCCATATCTCAAACAGCTGAGCTTCGAGGCTCTTCTTACAAGAAAAACAGCGGACCGGGGTTATCTCTGTACTCGGTACTATGTTGGCCATGATGTCCTTAGAGAATATATATCGCGTTCGAAGTTGTGCTTGCTGGGCGTGTTTTGATTGTGGTCCAAAGGCGTCCGAGTCCATTCTTTGTGTCCTGGTCAGCAACCGTCAGTTGGCATGAGTTGTGTCATTATCCTAGCGAGTGAGGTATGTATTTCGGCGGATGTTTAAATAGACTCTCTACGCACTTTTGAGATGGTATGAGAGGCGCTGGATCCGTCGTTCTGAATACAGTCGATGCATTTCAATGACAGTAACTGACGGTACTAAATGCGCTCCGACTTCTTCTCCTTGCCAGGGGTGTCGGTATACAGGTTTGTGTTCTCTGTTACTTATATTATATTCAGGTGACCGCAGCGTTCTCAGTCCGTTGAAAGGCCCGAGGCCTGAGCACTCCTCACTGTTAAGCACATGGTTTGAACACGCGATAAATACACAGGCGTTGACACCTTCATCATCATTATATCCATTTGGGACAAACTTGAAACTTGAGGCGATCTCGGATGTCTCTCCGGTTATCCCTTGCCATCCTGCGCTCTCCCATCCGCAGCTCGACTACCGTCTTCCCAGCGAGCTCGACAAGGTTCTTGAAACTGCGTACAATGACGACTCAGCAGGCTTCTTACCAGAACATCTTGGTGTCTCGCCCTGACCCCAATGTCCAACTCATAACCCTGAACAGACCCAAGGCCTTGAACGCTCTAAGCTCACCCTTGTTTACGGAGCTCAACCATGCGCTGGCGAATGCGGACAACGACTCGGACATACGGGCCATAGTTATCACCGGTTCCGACAGGGCGTTTGCAGGTAATCTCTTGATCATTCACACGCAGTTAATATATAACAAATACTGAACACGGAGAGTAGCTGGTGCAGACATCAAGGAAATGAAGGACAAAGAATGTGAGGTCTATGGTTTGCCAACTTGAGAAATCGCTTCTGATAGTCGACTAGATTCCGAGGTGTTCAAGACCAACTTCCTAGAGCATTGGGCTCTGATGACTAAAATTCGAAAACCTATCATTGCTGCCGTCAGCGGATATGCCGTACGTCTTTATCCTCGCTCGGTAATGCATATATAATTGCTCAAAATCAATGCATCCAATTGTAGCTTGGGGGCGGATGCGAGCTAGCTCTCATGTGTGACATAATCGTCTGTTCGCCGACTGCCGTCTTTGCCCAGCCAGAAATCAATCTGGGGGTTATGACAGGTGCCGGAGGCTCCCAGAGATTAACCTATGCTGTCGGAAAATCGCGGGCTATGGAGTTGATGCTGACCGGTCGACAGTTCACCGCTGTTGAAGCCGAGAGATGGGGTGTTGTAAGCAAGATCGTAGAACCAGTTGAAGGCAAAGGCGGTGTTGTAGAAGAGGCTATTCAAATGGCGACAGCAATTGCTGGCAAACCTCAGCTTGCTGTTCAAGCAACAAAAGAGGCCATCAATGGAGGTAAGCTTCTGCGCTCGTGGTCTTCTATTTCATCATCGAGCTAACTGTTATATCAGTATACGAGTTGCCTCTGCAGGAGGGTCTGAAGTTCGAAAGAAGATTGTTCCATGGACTATTTGCTACCAAAGATCAAAAAGAAGGTTCGTGTTTTTCCCTGCACTGTATCCTTTTTTCAACATATCTAAACCATTTTTGTAGGTATGGCCGCATTCTCGGAGAAGAGGAAAGCCAACTTTACACATCAATGAACGTCTTCACACATTCCCAATGTACCATAGACTCAGCACGGATGTAAGACGAACAGCATCTACAAAAGTTTCAAGTATAAGCATATATACTTTTTGCCTGTAAACCCCATTTCAGCAAAAGGCAAAGTACTTCACGGATCACTCCACTTTCACGCCCGTCGAAGTCCGCGCCTGGCAAATATACGACTTGACCTCCAAGCCTTAGAAAGGCTTGGAGGTGTCGAAACCAGAAGTAAGTCGCAATCGTATGCAACAGAGAATTATGGACGCGTTGTCTTGCTACCTGATCTAAATATCATGCAGCATCGTCAACGGCTAGAGGAACAGCAATTTTTCGTCGTTTATATTTGCCAGTCATCTTGTATTTTCCTCTCTTTTCTGTTACGGCAAACGAGTTAACACATCCATAAAGAGAGCAAACAAGTAATTTGATTCACTTTTCTTAGGTTGACTCCTCGTCACGCTTGGAACATATAATTCCAAGAGGCTAGAATCAGCAGAAGAGCACATTTCTGAGAGCCTGTCGCTTGTAGCGTTTAGTGACCGTATCCTAGAAACAGCTGTGGTGCGGGATTAACTTCTGTGTGCTGTAGTACAATGCTAGAGGATCCCACCATTGGAATCTTTAGCACCATAAATAGATTCTAATCGTTGTTGGACATTCTCCAGCATCCTGTATTTAACATGAACACGGTGTAATTGAGAAGTGAGAAAACACGCACTCAGCGGAGACCAACCCGCTCGCGGCAGAAACAGATAAGACGTTTTCCCAGTCTAGAGGTTTGAACCTGTTTTGCATGCTCTTTTCTGCAAGTGGTATATGTGCCGCAATCAAGGCCAATATATGAGATAGGAAAGACGAGGATGCAAGGGTGAGGTTCTTGAGAGCAAGAGGCGGCAAACGAGCTTCTTCCTCATCAAACTCATCGCCGCCGTCCGAGAGAGCGGCCGAATAGGAAGAGCCTTGTAGTTTCAAACACTGAGATGCCAGTGATTTGACTTCGTCCTCAAGACTCCATTCTGGGATGTGGACATCTCCTGCGAGAAGAGGCCAACGGGTCCAAAGATCTTTTTGTTTTCGTTTGCGCTTCTTGTCTTGGCTTGATGAACCGTTGTTTGCAAGGTCTGCAATTTCCGTGCCAATTGTACTGGGTCCGGTGGAAGGTAGACGCGAAAAGGTGGTGTGTTCAATGTCATCAAGTCCTGGGTCGTCCTCGTACAGGTCTGTGTCCTCGGTTTCGATTGGTTTGATTAGGTGAGATGTAAGGTCAAGAGTATCCGTTGTTCGAAGAGCACGTAGAAGAGAGGTGTATTCAGTGAGCTCCGCATGTAGAGCTGCTGGAACAAATTTTCTGGACTTGGTCATAATAGCTGCGGTGGTAACAGTGCCAGTGAGAGGCGGTCTTCAGTGAGCGACGGTACCGTGCCACTGCCCATGGAAGTAAAACTTAACACGGACTCGTGTTTCCAAAGCTAACCAGTTTAAAGTTTAAACAACTTTTATTACTTAACTCGCACCCGCTGGCGTAGAAAATATCGCACTGCAGACCACTACATAGCACGTTGCACTACTGACGGATCTCAATCTCACCCTGCTATTCAAGACATGGGGCCGGTTCCGCTGAGCTCTTCGTTTCTTTCGTTGACGAACAGTTAAAAGTTGGATCTCTCTGGCCACTATCATATCAGATGTCTGGAGCACAGTATCCGAGATGATCTGACACGGTGCTCCGGCGTCAGCAAATCCACCTGTACTCTATGGCCTACCGAGCAACGGGCTTTGGATCCGAGTTAATGTCCCCCTGTCTGCAGAATGCACACCGCTACGATGAAACCAGCTATGGCTTGCTTGTGGATATCACTAACCAGCGGCAAGGTGCGCTTCATTGTCTACTTCTAGACAATGAGTATTGATAGTCTAGGAGTTTTCGGATGTGTTTTCAAGTCGCTGAGACGAAGCCACCACAAAGAAGTGAATCCGGTCCAGAAAGCCACCTGAAATATATGAGCTGGCTTAGGAAGTAGAAGGATAGACAAGATAGGCTCAAGCGACAGAGATGTCGAAGTTGGAGATTGACTCGTTTGCATGACAAGTCTGTGAAACATTCATGGCGGTGTACGATGCCGGACCCCATAGGTCCTTGATGATTACAGGAAGACAAGTTAGATAATGGAAGAGTTGGGGTTCAATAACATTTTCTGTTTGACTTTCATCTGTACGCTGAATCTAGAGAGCGGCTAGAAAATATGACAGCAGCTCACCATTTATACCATCTTAGAGCACTCGCTGCCAGAAAGCCTACGCATCAGAGGTCAGTTTGAGAACCAAGAATGCCCATTGCCGGGGTAATGAATGGGCTTACAGATACCGACTCCGCCCATGATCCTCTTGCCAACCACAGAGCCAGGAGCATGTGCTCGAGACTGACGAAGAGCGTAGACGCCGACTGCACCCAAGGAAGCAGAACCTATCACCCTACAGCTGAGACATTCCTCCTGTGGTTGGGATTGCGGAGGCTCTGTCGAAGAGTCCGCCATAACCAATGCTGCAGAGATACGTAGAAGGTGTAAACTGGAGTGTCCTGATGCCGGTAAGCGTCTATTAAGCTATAAGCTGCGTGTATGTAGAATTTAAAGATCTGTCAACTTGAACACGTTACTACATCGAAGCAGTGCAGTGCCACCTTGTGACCTTGCTAATAGATCCGGTATTAACCGTTGGTCTTGCTGGCTCCACCACCGCTGTTCACACAAAATCTCAGGATTTCAAGTTCAGCTCTCTGGATAGATACACCATGTCTCAGAGCATCGGCAAAATCGCTGCGGAACGCAACCAACGAATGCTCGCGGAGCTTGTTGCAAAACCTGGAAACGGTAAGGATCCTGCCGTTCGTAATGACAGCTTGGATTTACTGGTTAAGATGTTTGTGCGGACTGTAAAACACGACATCCACGATGGGCTTCACACAATCTGGGGATATTCATCTGGTTCGTTGCGTCTGACGGAGCTCACGTCTTGCTGCTTCAAGTCCTAATAATATTTAATTAGTCTCAAATGTGCTGCTATTCACAGGAAGATTGGAACTCACATCACGAAAGTGTACGCACAGATCCTCCTCCTCCTTACGCTGCACCTTCACGGATATTTACAGGAAAAGCCTGACGTTGGATACCTGGACGAAAGAACAAGTAGATGTTCGTTTGTTATTCCATTTCCCTTGTCAATCATCTGGTTGCTAATTGTCCGTTATCTTACTACAATAAAGCGCATGAAAGAAATGGGTAATGTCAAATCGAATGCATACTTCAATCCCAACGAAATCAAGAACCCTCCACCGACAAATATGATTGAACAGGAGAGGGACAGCGATTTGGAGAAGTACATTCGAGGTACGGGAATCTAATATCCCCAATTCCGGTTTTTACTCACTTATGCCAGGCAAGTACGAGTTCAAGAAGTACCTTGACAAATCTGCGATTGTGGCCGCACAGCTTGGACCCTCAAGGTCCCTCGCGCAAGTCAATCGTCCAAAGTCGACACCTCTAGTATCTAGCGGCATCCCAGTGTCTTCAACTGTCCCTCCAGTATCGGCGACCAAGTTCCATGCGGTGTCACCAAATCAGGAGGTTCCTTCATCCTCACGTGCAGGATTTATGTCGAGATCTGTATCTCAGCCGATTTCAACCCCCCAAGCTCAAGCGCAGACACAACCGCTTCCGAAATCTAGTTATGTATGGGACGACTTGCTGTCCCTCGAGACATCATCGAAAGACACTTCTCATCCCCTACAATTTGCTCCACAGCCATCACCCATCGTCCCGTCATCTTTCCCTCTTACTGCTCAACCGAGCACGTTCTCTAATCTGAATCCGTATCTTAATAATCAGACACATTCAATTCCTTATGCACCTCAAATGTCTAATACGTCCGCAAATCCTGGCTTTATTTCACAGTCAAGTTTTAATCCAACCGTTGCGCATTCGTCGTCATTTATAGCTCCTTCGACATTCGACAACAGCATACAGCCAAGTGCGGGTAATCCCTTTTCGACCCAGCAATTCGGTGGCGGCAGAGTTGTCCCATCTTTCTCCTCACAAGGCTTACAGCCTCAAATGTCCCAGCAAACACAATTCCAACAGCCGTTCTTGTCTTCGATGCCCTCGCAGGCCCCCTCCAATCCCTTCTTTGCCCAGCAACAGCAATTACAACCTGGCATGTTCATGGGCCCCCAAGCATCTGTATTTGCTCCTCCTTTCGGTCAACAACAACAACAGCAGCAGCAGCAGCCGATGTTTACGCAAGAAAACGCGTTCGCTGGGTGGCAAGGGCAACCGGGAGGTTTTCCGGTACAACAGCAGCCTTGGGGTTAAGGGGCAACATTGTCACAAGTACCTTTTCAAAGTAGTTGAGTTTGGTGGTCCGTACAGGGATGATATTTCACATTGCGTACTATATTCTTTGGGTTGCTTCGGTTGTGAGCAATAAATTGGGGCTTCCAGGCTTTCCGGTATATCTATATCTGACCATATTTCTATCATTTTTCGACTGATATGTATAGAAGTTAACTCCCTATGGTATCATTCCCAGATTGTAATACTCTACGCGATCCCCACCCGTTATTCGTTCCGTTTTCGCTTCGCAGCTTATGATATTCAAGTTATACTGTCGATGTCCAGTACACCATCATGACTCGGCATGATGCGGTTGCAAAAAGACGTGGAAGATGTTGCTATCAAAGCAGCGCCTTCCACACGTCGTCCGATTCTAAAACCCCACATGCTCTCTTTATATGCGTCTACGGGTTTGACCTGAAGGAGCTCTTCTGTGCCAGGTAATAACGCGATTGCAGATGGTGGAAGTAGGGTTACTTGACCCCGCATCGTTGAATAGAGGGCCGCTAAGTTCTCGTTTGTCGGATGGGAATGATATGTTGGTAAGTTTGATTTTTCTGAGGTTGGACCAGTGGGGTATCGCTCGAAGCAGGTAGGTTGTGGCGGCAGGGACTATCTATGGAATGACACATCTATTAGGGCTGGGAAAGTTTGTGGTTCTGTCCGGTGTTGTAACTTTTCATTGTACAGCTATAGTAAATCGTATATGAGCTCCAAGTGTGGGTCTCGCGAGTGCAAACAGAGTGATAATACATCATGGGAGACTTGGAGAGCATACACGAAGGTCATTTCGAATCGGGTGATGAAAGAAATAGATATCGACTCCGTCTCCGGCCAACGAAACCCTTAGAGTACGAGGAAATGAGCATGCCGCTGGACAAATTGAGATAGTTTGTGCGTCGATGTGAAGTGGAGGTGAGCGTAGAGAAACCGTTCGCATATATCGAAGAAGTGCTTGCTAACGCGTAAGATATCACTTGGATTTGGATGGTGGGAGAGTGCCAGAGCGAGAATATCTGGAACGAATTCAATAGGTAGACATGAGAAGGAGTCCAAGTGGTCTGGCCAACTACATGCCGTGACGGTCGGTCGGGCCGGGGTCTGGCAGTAGCGCCTTCAACTTGACCGTGGCGGTCACTGGCACTGCTACTACTACTAGTACCACCACTGTCACCGAACCCACACTAATGGTAAGTCCGTTGTCTTGCCCTACGCTCGATACAATCCAGTTACTTACGATCCCAAGTCGCTCGTCGTCGTCTTTCTGAACGACTGTTCATGAATCTGGTTTGACTCTCCATTATCGCTCAACATCGATCCTCTGTAGATCTGTTTGTCCTCGCTCTTCTGTGCTCGGGCTCAGCTAGAAGAGACCCTCGTGGAGTAAGACCCATTTGGGTGTCTGCTTCATCGCCTTCAAGATCAATGCAGTCACATCCCCCTCTCTCTATCTGGTTATATAAGTTGTCGCTACAACGTTGTAGCGACTTCGCACTTCGTCAAGGATGCGCGCCGAAGCCTGGTCAGCCAAGCGATAACTTCGCAGTTCCTTAATGAGAGCCCTCAGATGCACCAAGGCAAGGGCATCCCTATTCACCTTTCTTTTGTCAGGCCCTAATATTGCGCTCTCCGTCCTCTACTTCTGGTCTATTAGCGACGAAGCCTACGCAAGCGTATATATGTCGCGTCTCATGTCATCGACACTGGCGCTTTTGACTACAGGGAGGTTTCTATCCCTGTTGACAGCGATTACTTCGCAGAATTGAAGATCTGCGCATTCAATATAATTCCGCCGGTGACAGCGGGCCAGCGTTGAGCCCTTGATTCCCGGTTTGGTGATACTGGGAGTCGTCAAGGTTTGACACTACTCGGGAAATCCTTGATCGTTCCTTCCGCGGCCCATGGACGTTAATGGGCTTCTGAATTTGGACTACCTTCCTCACGAGCCATACTAATACAACTGGACCGGGAAAACTTCGATACCCTGATATCCAGCTCGCCGGACCTCTGATACCATACTCACAGAGAAGGTGTGGGGACAATTCACGTCACTGACTAAGAATGTGCCAGGGGGCTCTTTCTTCTCCTATGAAGGTCGTGAGGAAGCAGTCCCCACCCGGCCATGCGACTGACAGACCGGTTGTCTTAGATTGGGACAGGAACGTTCGGACGATTATTAAGAGCTAACCTCTCTAAAGTAAAATCATCCAGAACGACTGTTGTCACGCGAGCGCCGCCAGTAAGAGTTCAACGAGTTCAGCCCTGGCTTCATATAAGTCAACCCTTGAGAAGAGAATTCGCACACGGGTGCCGGAGATGTTAAAGCGGAACTCCGTCAACAATTGAGATGGGTCTGTGATCCGGCCTCATTGGTATTGGATAAGATGCCTGTCTCGTGCATATGTCCCTTGCTTAAGAGGAATCCTTGTGCACCATTCCTTGTGTTACGGAATTACTATCTTGACGCTCGCGTTTGCCCGCATCTTGATATATTATTGGGAAGCCATCGCCGAGGGGTAAACATCTGACGTACGGCTCAGGTACTTGAGGCTGTGAGTTCTGCAACTGAGTTGTTTATGGTACTTACGTGAGACTTCACAGATGCTGAGGTCTTACGACACTTTGCAAAATGTATGCAGTTACGAAGGCTTTGTCTCAGAAAGGCATTCGATGTCCGAACATCGCAGCATTCTTACGATCCATCAAGTGTTTCTGATCCATCGAGTGGATACTGACATGCAGTGACCGCGCTGCAGGCCAACTATTGTGCTTAATCGGTGATCGCGTAATCTGTGTTGACGTTGGACTTGAGATTTGTGGGAGGAACATACTTGGTTTTGAGCCTGAAGCCTCGAGGTTGTGTGACCTTTAATTGCGTGTTTGATTCTCCCCTAGACCTTATGGTACATCGGGAAGATGTGATACCGAGTGGAATGTCTGATGCGAAACCGGCGTTGGAGGATGAGTTCACTCTCACATGTCAGTTTCCATACGCCTAAGAAGGGTAATTGGCACCCGTAACTTGCATAATAAAAATAAAAATGGTTGGTGCGGTATATTCTAATCAGATACCCTCCACACACCTTATCGTAGTAAATCCTGGATAAATTAATCGCAGATCTCACAACAGGACGGCCTGGTGAGAATAAGCGAAAAAACTAAAAATCTATATTTGCTATGAAGGTTCCGATTCTACAAAGTGAAAAGCATATATAGAAGGGAATGAGCTAACCTGCAGACAGTCCTGATGATCAACGAATTTTAATCTAAATGTGGAATTTAACATGCTGAATGGTGTCGGCTCATGGAGACAACTCAATTATGCAGCTATTCTGTCGGATGTTCCTGCAGGGGGCCAGCTTCAGATACAATATGGTCAGAAGTTAGGCTACGAGGACGAGCTTGAAACTCGCGGTGTTTCAAATCCCAAAATCCGCCTCAAACTCCCGCCTGCCCTACCGCTTCCGAGTCGATTGTTGTCTGGACACAAGATCTTTGCAAGCGTACGCACGGAGCAAGTCCATCAAGCCTGACGTCAACGCCATTCACGTTTGGGAACGGATATCCACTAGTGTGCCAAGCGCATCAACTGCTCAGCTGGGAGAAATCTGCCTATTCAATCACCACCGCTGAGTGATGAATTACTACTATCTTCTACTATATGGGTTGTTCAGTTTGTCTCCTTTGGTTGTAATGTGACGTTGCAGGGCAGTGCAGGCATCATCCTACGAATTGGTGCAGACTCGAGTTACCACAACTTCCCAAACTATAACTCGCACGTTGTACACTTGGCCGGTTCTGGATTTTGCGCTTTTGTCCATCGCCACGACGCCAATTTGGCGGAGGCGACACTTGCCAGCTATGGTTGGTCGGTTGATGATGGCAGTCTGTTCTGGAAAGCTGATTGATCTCAACGGCCTCAAGTTGTTCAAATGGGGATGTATGGTCTCTGACTACCGGGATGCACGTTCATTAAGTAAGTCGGAAAGACTGCGGAAACCGCTGCAGTGATTGATCTACAAATTCCAGATCTGCTGTATGCTGTATTTTTACCTACCGTTTCTCCGTCGTGTTCGGTCCGGTTCCGGGTGGCGTGAGCGTGGGAACAAAAACGTGCTGAAGGACAGGGTCTATAAACTGCACACATGGGCTCTCCCTTTTACTTTTCTCTTTCCTACCCTATGTTGATTTTGGTCGCCGAACAGCAGTTATCGTATCCGGAGATTTCGATAGTAAAATACCACCGCCTTTAGTGGCGCGTGGCGGCACTTTTGAGGAGGGGGGAGCAAATAACATCAGTCTCAGATCTTAACAAAGTTTCGTCGCTCATCCACAATCATGGTACGCCTCAAATTGAACACTATTGTTCTCGTGTGTCTGAGACGGTGTTGTGCCTCAAGATTCTCATCGAAGGAAAAAAATACGCATGGTTCGTTGTCAACTCTCTCCTTTGTCAATTTTGAGTCTTGACTTGCAGACAACTATCCTAGTGATACTTGCATTAAGGGGCATCGTTCTTCAGCATGCAAACACACCGATCGGCCTCTTTTCGAGATACAAAAGAAAGGTCGCCCGATTACACAATGTTCTCATTGTCGCGAGCTTCGAAAAACCAAGCAGGTTCACGTCAAGTGTCAGTGCGGAGATGGGAAGGGAAAAGATGAGCCTGGAGCCGCAAAAAGTACGCGATGAGCATACTGTCATGTACTTTTCGTGCTCACTGTCAAGCTCAGCTGTTAAGAAGGCCTTGGACGCCGCATACCCAACTGGCGTTCCTACCACTTTGGAAGCATCTTTAGTCTTGGTCCCCGACCCGTCTTCTGACTCGGATCAACCAGGTAAGTCTACTAGCAGCTTCTGACTACACACACTTGTCGACCTTCTCTATGATCAGGTTCAAAGCCAGCGTTATGCAGTTGTAAGAGTGATGGAGAGTGTCATTGCGCAGTACCTCGCAAAATCAAGCGTACTCGTCAAAAGGATTCTACAAGTGCAGCGGCGTTGTCGCGCACTCCTTCGTGCCCAAAGCTTATCCGTCCTCACACGGACCTTACCCGAGATTACCGTCCTGTTCTACCCAAACCCACACAACCTCAGCATATTTACGCTCAGATTCACCCTGGTCCATTGCATGTCCCATCTACCCAGTCCAACGGACATGCTACTCGCCATCACTCTCACGCAGACATGTTCTACAGTCCATATGGGCGGGCATACGAATCCTTGCATTCCTATGATCGCTCTTATGAAATGGGTGGCGGATTCGTGGATTCTACTAGCATCGGGGATATGAACGGGATGCACAATATAGTTGTCACCAACCCTGACGGTCAATCCATTCCGTGGAATTTTTTCAACACGACAGGTGCCTCTGCCCAGTCGATATGTGGCTGCGGTGAATCCTGTGCGTGTCCTGGATGTTTCGAACACCGAGGCCCTACCGCCGCCTTACAATGCCTTCTCAATACGCCATCCGGTGCAGAGTGTGTTGATCCAAACACTTGTACGTCATGTTTCGGAGGTTCTGTCGTGGCGGGACCTGTTTCGCAAGCCAGTCCTGCAGACATCCCGAACGTAGACGAGTGGATTAGACAGCTAGCCGTACCTTTGCCGCTGTCATATGGGTCTCAGCCTCTTGTTTATGCAACGCAACAGCAAATGCAAGGTGTGGCGTCGACATCGTCTTTACCCCAGTACAACATGCCAACTATCAACCCAAATTCTCCTGATCATTGGATTCGCGATCAATTCGATGGCCCCACGGAATGCTGCGGGGGGACCTGCAAATGCCCACCAGGTCTCTGTTCTTGCGCCTCTGATTGTTGCGGATGCTGCCAGGGTTGTACATGTGAGAACCATCAACACCGGGCACGTAGGCAAATAACTTTTGCTGTGTCAGGTGAAAGAGCGCCGTGCCGTTCGGGTGGGGTGGAGAATGTAGCAAAGATGGATGTTGGAGATGTCTTGTCGGGCGCTCGTCCTCTACTTGGGTCTTCGTCAGCCCCGCCGAGTCGCAGATCAAGGGCTTCGTCGGCGAGTCTCAGTGACGGAGGCCAAGAAGAATGGGACCGTGGTCCAAGTTTTAGGTCGTGTTGTTCCAAAGAACGGACTACATCGCCTCAGGTGTCTCTTTACGTATCCGCTAACGATAGTAACATGATTTGAAGATTTTTTGTTTGATTTTATCACTTGCATTTTTTCAGTCATTCTTCTTCATTCTATTATCGTATTCCGAGTCTTATCTTTTTCTACGCACCTTTCTTTTTTTCTTTCTTAGTGCAGCTGTCGACGTGGGCGCAGGTTGTACCGATCATACTCGACTTTTGTACATCTAGATGCGCAACGATACCATTCTATGCATAAACCTGCCCATATTGCCAACGTCAGCCTCGAGATTACTCATACTTCTTCATGAACTTCAGATGGAAATTTTCTAATGCACCAACGTACTCCTCGACACCTGGACATAGACAAGTCAGGCGATAATGAGACTCTCCTTCCTTTTGACCAAATCCTGAGCCTGGAATAACACAGATTCCAGTAGCGTTGAGCAGTTCCATGGCATATAGTTCGTCCGCCTTTTTTCCGACCTTCTCTGCCGCCTTAACGGCCATTTCAGGGAGTTTGAGGCATGGGAAGAGGTACAATGCTCCCGGAGATTCGACACACGATACGCCGGGTAGATTGTTCAGCCTTTGAGCCATGATCTGTGTGCGTGAAGCGAGGGCGCTATGGATAGCGTCTGTTTCCTTCTTCCAAAGGGGATATGACGGGGACCCGGGTTTGGGTGGGCGAACCATCGAGTCGACGCCGACCTGGCCCGAGAGTGGTGGGCAGAGATTGACCGATACCTGTCAGATGTCATAAAGGGTTAGTGTTCTTTTCTTTTTGGCATGACACGAATGAACATGTACAATTTTGTAGATCAAGGCGATGACTTCCTCTGGAACGTTCGTGCATTCAAAGTATCCTCCTCTGCGCCCACATTCTCCACTAACGCCTTTGGATATAGAGTGGTACGAGATGAGAGAGACGGGACTGTTGAGTCTTCGAACGATCTTTTTGAACGATGTGAAGGGAGCCTCAAGCGGGCGATGGAGGTTAATCTGGTACACTTCGTCTGCCATGAGCACGAGCCGATTCTGTTCGCATATCTTGACGAGGGCTTCTTGTGTTGCCTCGTTGAGTAAGGCGCCCGTCGGATTGCCGGGGTTGATAATGACGAGGGCTTTGGGTGTTATGCCGTCCTTCTTGGCTTTTGCGAGGGCTGCCTCGACCTCTGCGGGGGAGGTCGACCAGTCTGATGATTCGTCGAGGAGGTATGGGATAGCGGTGCCCGAGTGCTGGGCGAGGGTGGCGGTGTAGAGGGGGTATTGAGGGATGGGAATAAGGATTCCAGATGGACTGGGGTTGTTTGGTGTGACGGGCTTGATCAGCATTTGGATGAAGAGGGATACTCCATATGATGCGCCGCTTGTGAGGAATATGTGATTAGGATCCGAAGGGTACCCATCTCGTTCTATAGAAAGAGAGAAAAAGACGCGTTTAATTCGTAAAATCATTGTGTAATATAAATGGCAGGCGATAAAATAATATAAAATATAAAATAAACGCATACCTTCAATGAATTTAGCCACGGATTTTCTGATAAAAGGGACACCTTGCGAATGGGAGTAAGCCCCGATGGACCCAGTTTCTTCTAATAGTTCTTTAGCACGCTCGATGACATCTGAAGGGAAAGCATCTTTGGCCAACACCATGAGCGCGGGGTATTCCATGAGTGCTGCCACCTTATTTCACACATCGATTCAGAATCAGACTTGGTTCATTGCCCCGCACTGCAAGCTAGAGAGCTCACCTGTCTGGTAAAAGTGATAGGAGGTTGATCCAGCCCCTTTTGTTGCGGATTTCCAATGTTCGAAGACACGACCTTGCTGAAAGGTAATCCATGTTGACCAGATTTCAGCGCCTCGCGATATTCTTCTGCTTTGATGGCAAGTTCACCTCGAACGGCATATTGTACGTCCAAAATGGCGGGATTGAGATCGTCCACGGAGAGAGGGCGCATTGGTGACGAGCTAAAACGACGAGGTGGAAGGAGAAAGTGCCTGAGCTCGGACAAACGATGACTGGGACTGATACGTCTGGTGATCATGTGGGCCACTTTTGAAGGGAGTCATTTTGGTTCCGTGGTTCCGCCGCTAAATACCTCTGGCTAAATGAACTCTGCGTTAAAATAGCCAAGTACATACGACCCGACTCTCCCCAGTCCCGACCGCCCTTCTCGCCCACCCGAGTCCTTCCATATTCTCACGATCACACTGCTTGCCGGCTAATGAAGATTCCTAGGAGTTTGCCCAATGTAAACCAAGAGGCTGGATGATTAAGCTCTAAGGCTAGAACAGTACATGATACGAGTACAGCTATGCGGACGTCCGTTGATGAAAGACAAATGTAATGCAACCATTGAAACTTCCCGGTTCTTTGATCGTTATCCACCTACCCATTCTAGATTCCTGGCCTATACCGGCAACCAACATAACAGATCCAGACATAGGTTCGCCGTCCCAGGCCAGACTAACCTCTCGAGGCAGCGATAACAACTGTATCGAATTGACAACGCCTTGCACCGTCACACATCCTACTAACGAGAATGACCGGAGTTTCGGGTCCAGTTTCCACAATCGTATTTGCCCATCCCAGGATCCTGTGGCCAGTGAGAAATTTATCTGATAGTCAACGCCGAAGTAAACTCACCTGACGCAAATATGTCTGAATATCGCAAGCTTCCAAGCGCTGTGATCCATCTGGGAGACTTGACCACACCTCTAGATTCAGTTACGGTCTCGTTTAGCCCATGAGCGAGTGCTTGGGTAAACACCGGCTTTTTCTTTTGTGTAGTCCACAGCGAAATTGAACTGTGGGAACGCAAATTAATGGAAATGCTGATTTGTTAGGAACAACACGTACCCGCTGTCACCACCGCTGAGGAAGGTCGTCTCGTCAATCATGGCGACACAATCAAGACTACCTTCGACAAAAGTCTTCTCCACTGGTTTCTTGAGTACCTCGTTATCATCATCTATGCTTTCAAAAGCACCGCCTTCTAATAGATCCCTCAATTTGCTTCGGCCACCACCCCGAAAGACAAGCTGGGTTTCGTCCACGATCTTCCAGAAGCGTGCTGTCCTATCACGGCCACCACAGCTTACGACAGTTTCTCCTCGAAGAGAATCGACAGAGTGTACGAAATCCTGGTGGCCAAACAATGTCTCGACATACCCCATGACAGACAGATCGAATAATTTGAGTGTTCGATCATGAGATCCTGTATATAGCTGGTGCGAAAACTTTCTAAAGGCCAAACACTGGACCAGATTATCAATACAAACCAGAGGGATGGAACGAAGAATGAACTTACGCTGATGGAATCCCGATGTCCAGTAAATCCTTTTAACCAAGTCAACCCATCTTCGTTTTCTACATTCCATACACCAACCCTTCTATCCTTCCCTCCACTAGCTAGATACTTTCCATCTGTACTTAACGCCAACGTCCATATCTCGTCTGTGTGCCCTTGAATGTCTTCTTTTTGTTTACCCTTTTGTGGTCGCTGTTTGTAAACGACGGATATTTTTTTGCCCGTTCGTAAATTCCATTTGATAACGGAACCCTCCTTGCCGGCAGTATACAGAAATTTGCCATCCTCTGAAGCTACTGCAGTGGTGACAGCAAACCTATGTCCTCGTGTTCGCAGAGATTTTGGAGGTTGAGTGAAATCAAACTAGTTGGTATGAGTTAGACTGTCAGATAGAAAAAAATAGAAAAATGCGTTCGCACCCTGTCTGCTATAAACAAATGTACCTTTCCCGCATGTTCCATTACATCTTGCTTCAATCGAGCAGAAATGAGCTCTTTGTCAATCTCTGCAGCGTCATATTCGCCATCGGCTGTTCCGCCAGGATTGAATTATAAGTTATATTTTTGTAGCTGACCACGACGTACCAAGACTGGTTTTTACTCCGTTAAGATACAGCTGTGCTAGTCTCAGCCTCTTCTCTGCCGGAGTTTCGTTTTCGTTTTCGGACCCGCTTTGGTAGGCTTCTTGGTCGGAAACCCTCAGGTCCAGATCATCTACGCCGCCGTGCTCATCGTCGTCTGTCGCATCGGACAGTTCTTCGTCTGCGACTCGTTTTTTGACTCGGGACGGGCCACCGGCGGATGAAGGTTTGGGTTTGCCGTTTGAAAATGCGACCTTTTTCTTCTTGGAAGCGGTTACAGCAGTGGAGGATGAAGACCTCTTGCGTTTGTGTGAACGAGTCGCGAAGAATGCATCTGGCATTTCCAGACGATTGCGACGATTGAGAGAGAGGCGAATGAAATTTTGCGTTCGATCACGCGACGAGACCAAAATTCGATTACTTTAGTTTCAATACTTACTTCCACCAAATAAAACCCTCTAGTAGCGGGGAGTCTCACGACTTGATTTGTTTATTGCATCGTGAGTTCAGTGCACTTTGGACATGGGCGGTGTCCACTGCTCAGAGAAGCATTTGGCTCTAGGGCCTGGCCTGTTGAAAATTTGAAGCCAGCCACGATTATTATCAGTTTCACCTCTCGTTCTCTTCATCACACTCATTCATCCGAAGTACGTCCGAACAATAAAGTGACTTAACAGGCCAGTGTAAAGTATTGAATCCGGTGTGTGTTGATTGAAAGTTTCCGTAGCGGGACCGTTTTCTCCCGTCAGCGTCTTCAGGTTTGAACTGGAACGAAGAGGAACTGCCAGATGTGATGACCATCAATAATTGATTCGTTCATTCGTAGACGCTCTACACAACACGTTGCATACACCAGTGCTCTATGAATGGCGCATTTCCACCTGTGCAGACACAAACTTCTCGCAGAGTTCCGGGTCCACACTTAACTGGTACGAGTGATTGATCAATGATTGCTTATACCGCTGCGCCTAATATAGCTGCCAACCTCTTGCAAGTCTTGGACACATAACTTTTGCCAAAGCATCTCGCGAGACAAGGATTTCGGGCGCTGCGGTCTACCATTCGGCGCAGGCGTATTTCTCAAGGCAGCAGGTCAAAATATGGCCTGGGGTATCATCGATGATAGGCTGTGGTAGCCTGTAGCATCTCAAACAGGGCTTTCGAATCACATAATGAAAAGTGATGTTAGAAGTGTTTGACGCAGTACCGGAACCGTGTTAGCCACCGTGTTTGCCTTTCCAGGTACCCTTCTTCGTGGTTGGATCTGGAGACATATTCTCGAAACATGAAGATCTGCGTGTTATGTTTTTGGAATCCACAGGAATCCGGAGATATCTCACTTCTCTCGTATGATGAAACAAGTGACTCGCCTCCATATAACAGACTCCATGTCTCAGCGCTTGTAGACAACCCACAATCATGACCCTCGACAAGATCTATCTCATTGGTATCTGGTTAGAGGCGTTGTTCTACGGTCAGGTCTTTTGCCTCCAAGCTACAAGTACTATATCCTCACGCTCATATACAGGCATCAACTTTGTTCTTTTTTGGATATGTCTCTTCGTTCTGACCCGCAGCAAGACGAAGGCAGATATCAACAAGTTTCTTGTCGCAGCTTCCATATTCCAAATTCTGTTGTCCAGTACAGATGCATTTTTGGGACTGCAGGTATGTGTTCTTTCTTTGGACCACGGGTCAAGTCCAACTAGGATCATCTCAGCGTCTTATAAATGGGTTCATTCTACTTCGCGATAAGCAAGGTGGTCCTGCCGCATATTTCGAAGATGTGCCAGACCGCTTCAATGTAGCAAGAGTTCTTATCATTGCAACGAATGTGAGTTGGCAAGCGCGCATTTTTGCATCAAATCACTCAACTTTCAAAAGACGGTGGTCGGTGACATTATACTTGCAAGTTAACTCAATTCGTCAATTTCTTTTCGTTTGTTAATCAAGATTCTGCTAGGTCTGGCGTTGTTATCATGTTTGGGGCAGGAGCTGGAAAGTGGCCGCTCTTCCAACCGCGCTCATCTGTGGAACTGCAGGCAAGTTCCATCTATCTCTTTCCTGTCTTTCATTTGAGCTGACGATAACGACAGCCTGCACCGTCGGACAAGCGATTTCTTTTTCCCGCGCCAGAGAAACCGGCAATATCTTTGGCACAGATATATTACACTGGAACGAAGCTTTGTACAGTTTATCAATTGCCACAAACGTAATTGGGACCGGGCTTATCGCGTTCCGCGTTTGGTGCGTTTCACCAGGTTTATTATCCAGTCCTAAGTAGTTTATCGCTTTGTCTAGGACCTTGCTTAGCCCGCACTCAATTGGACCAACAATCTCGACCAAAATCCTGACGTTGATGATCGAATCTGGATTGATTTATTCCACTTATCTTGTAGTGTTAATCGGATTGTATGCATCGAAGAACATGACTTTCTACATTTTCTTTGAACCGGTGGGGCAATTGGCGGTACGTCCATTTAAATTTGCACATTTTTTCCAACCTCAATTTCACTACAATTTAGTCAATAATGCCTACCATGATCTTATTGCTCGTCGGGATGAGACTCACCTCCGTCGACGTACGTGGAAGATTATGGGCGGCCGGTTCCGGCTTGAATACAAAACCTCACCCAGAGCAGAGGTTATCTATGCCCCCTATGATAGATTTATCTATGCCAGACATTGTCGTGGATATCACTTCCTCATTCGACTATGGTGTGGAGCATGGATCCAAATTCTCTGAATAGGACTGTTGCTATGAGTACGCGTACGGTGATAATCCAAAACACATTGCCGCGGTAGTAGGGCCTCAAGTACTATCGTTGGTGGAACGTTAGACCTGTAACAATTACGTGTACAATTTCTTTGAAAAAATAGGGTCGGTTTAGTGTTGCGAATTTTCTGAAATAGGAAGCTACATTGTGTGCCATACTTGCTTCAAGTTTAAGATTTGCTGCCCACAGGAAATAATCATCGAGTCATCGATAACGGTAACACCCTCAACTCGTATCGTCTTCGAATTGGCATGATCGGGAACGCCCGAACATCTTTTCTTGTGCTCTTCTGCGCTCCGGGAGATCATTGGAATTCGGCATGCTGCGTGGGGGTGGAGACATTCGTGATCATTGGACTGGCAGAGAAACTGCGTACTTGTACTGTTCCGTCTCTCTGGCCTGCCGCGCCTGCTTGATTCATCGAGCCAATTTTGATGAGGGCACGAAAGAATGGCTGCTGGAAAACATTCCTGCGTCAAGTATGAGATTCAGTTGGGGTACATACGGTTGTTGCCTCACTGTGTTTTTTTTTTTTGGAATTGACCGGACCGAAGATGGTGACCACTAGATGTTGTCGTCAGAATTAGAAGCGAAGATGTCGACAAATTAGAGTCAACGACTCCGAGAACTCTAAAAGTTCACCCAACCTCGGGCTCACATATTCGTCCCACTGCGAGAACCTTTGTGAATTATCCACAACCTGAACTGGTTCTATTGCATCGTGGTTCGCACTCCAATGGCGCTTGGGCTGCTTCGAATGCTGTGGAGTTCAATATGCTATTGAGTAAGCTTGCCTATATCAAATTCCGTCTGGTAGTATCCTGTGCGTTTTGACGTTGTCTCTTTATCCGGACAAGGTCTGAGAGCAAAGTGCGATTAGCAAGAACTTGAAGGTCCTTGTATGCAGTGTGGCGTTGATTCTCCTCTATCGCCGCACTCTCGCTTCATACTTGACCGGAGGGAAAATCATTTGATTGTGATGCAATTTTTGATTCGCGCAGATTCAGCTGCTGTTGTTTACGAAGCGTTGCTTTGGTACTTCGGCTCCGCACGTATCTTCAAATTTTTTTATTAGACCCAAACTCGTCGCAGAGTTCCGGGTCGTGACTCTAACATGGGTGGTGGATCAGAAGAGTGCTTACAGCGCTACACTCTGACTTGCCAGGCTCTGGAATATTTCTGGGTCGTTGGCGCATCGTGAGGCATTCTTATAATATGGGACTGCGGGGGCTAAATTGGTTTTGACAGTGGCGTGATAAAGACATCAGAGTAGATATTGTCTCTATAGGGAAGATCCAGGAGACTTGGAGACGATCAATCAGCACAGATGGCTGTACGGCTACCGGGAGCCTCTAACGGGGCTATAAGAAGAAAGTTCTTGTTATAGTTTGATCACAAAGATGCTAACCGATTTTGTCATCGAGATTACTTGGCTGGATCGGGGAGTTTCTTCAAGTTGGTGATGATCGGCCTTCAAGGTCAACTTCCCGGGCCTGTACAACCTGCCAGCACGGATCGGGAATCTCGCATCAGCAATGTGCTTAGACCTTATAGCAACGATGTATCGGCTCTCATACCCCTCCCCGCTCTCATGACTCTCGACAAGGCTTATCTTATTGCAATATGGCTAGAGGCCCTCTTCTACGGTATGGTCTTCTGCACTTCACGACGCACATACTACCTAATATCCTTACTTACACACACATGCAACAGGCATCAACTTTGTTCTCTTCTGGTTTTGTCTTTTCGTTCTCACCTACAACAGAAATAAAGGAGATATCAACAAGATCCTTGTCCTAACTGCCATATCTCAATATCTTTTGTCGACTGCAGATGCTTTTTTGGGATTACAGGTTCGTCCTCTCGCTCTGGGTGACAAGTAAATTTTGACGGGAATTATCTTAGCGTCTTATAAACGGTTTCATTCTATTGCGCGATAGGAATGGTGGTCCTGCCGCATATTTATCATATCTGCCAGACCAGGTTAATGTAGCAAGAGTTTTCCTGATGGCTACGAATGTGAGTTGGCGACCGTGCGTTTGTTTTCTAGATCAAGACATGGGATAACACTCCTCTCCATCGACAGTCAGTCATTGGCGATAGTATAGTTGCAAGTATTTTCATTTCATCGACTTTTTTTTGTTGCTAGACTCAAAAGGTATTCCATCAGGTTTGGCGTTGCTATCATGTTTGGGGCAAGAACTGGAGAGCGGCTGCTCTTCCTGCTGCTCTCGTCTTCGGAACCGCAGGCAGGTTCCATCACTGCATTCCTTTTTGAGGGCTGACGACGGCGACAGTCTGTAGCATCGGACAAGGGATCTCTTTCTCTCGTGCCAGAGATGACCACAGTATCTTTGAAACGAGAATAGTAGTACACTGGAACATATCTTTATACAGCCTCTCGCTCTCAACAAACATCATTGGCACGGCGCTTATCGCTTTCCGCGTCTGGTGCGTTTCACAAGACGTACCTGTTTAACCCCTCGTTGGTTCCTCATCGTCACGTTTTAGGACCTTGCTTAGCGCGCGCTCTATTGCCCATCCTATCTCCACAAAAGTCCTGACCTTGGTTATCGAGTCAGGTTTGATATACTCTGCTGTTCTTATACTGGCGACCGCGCTGTACGTGGCGCACTCCAACCTGTTCTTCATCGTCTACGAGCAGTTTGGCCAGCTAGTGGTGCGTGTCCTTAATGTTACACTCACTTTGTTTTTGCAATATTTATGCAAATCTCGTGCAGTCGATTATGCCCACTATGATCCTGTTGCTCGTCGGGCTCAAGCTAACTTCGAGTGACGTACACGTGAGGTCTATTGACGGCAGTGCGGCATTGTCGACTGCTAAGGGTCGCCGAAGGGGAATGACAATAGCTACGATGTCTGTGCCGCTCACAGTTGTGAACGGCGCCCACGCGGAAGACTATGATATTGGGTATGATGCCAAGATGCCGGTGTAGGTTTATTTATTGTTCGCATGCGCCAGGATGCGAATGCCAGTGAGACTCATGACGCGGACGGGCCAGTGTTGATCGCTATATTAGTAATTCTTATACTGTTTGACACAGAACGATTCCTGTACAACCAACTTGACATGAACAATGTTAGATATTATAATTTAGTGATGAGAGGATTTTATCTCATGTTCCAAGGGAGAAGAGAGGGATTTAGTACATCAAGTAATAACTCACAACAACACTCACACTTGAAAGGAATCCGGCGAGGTTTCCTACCCTACCGCCGAACGTCGTTCAAGATGTCTGACTCAATCAATTCACACAAGACTCCAACAAAATAGGAGGAAGGATAGAAAGAAAGCGATAGCATGACAATTTCACTACAAACGACTACAATTCTTTCGTACACGGCTTTACTACCTCCAACACTTGACAAGTCGAAGAACACCAATACCTCCTTTTACACACGCACACAAATAGACGGGGAAGTGGGGGAGTGAAGGGGGGGAAGAAGTGGTGCGGCGCAAGGCACCCGGGCACGCGAAACAAGGACGCCGTTTTTTTGCTAGCTTCTGTAGAGAACGAGAACGAGGATCGGCTGATATTAACTGCAATCCTCCATACCCGAATCCTTCAAAGCTCGCCTTGTGCGAACATCCGTATAACGCGCGCTGCATGTCCTGCGAGCCGTATAGACGGGGCTCTTACTCTGTTCAAGCGCACACGATCAGTGACACATTTATATACAGAAGAAAATCAAAGACTTACTGGAACGCGCTCTCATCTTTCTTCTTTTCCTTCGAAGACGACGAGATCTCTTTTTCTTCCACTTTTCTCTCATGCTGTCAATAGGTGAGGAACAAATTGATCAGTCGGTATATAGTTTTCATACGAGGAAGAAAAAAATAGGACGTACATGTCAAATGTGGGAATATGACTGAAGAGTAGAAGCGATGCGGGCTTGGTCGTTTTGGTTTTCTCGTATTACCCCAGCTGTACAGTTTAGCCACAGATTATTCTCACGAACGCGCCGCTTCTCATCTACATGACAGCAATATCAATAAATATATAATCACGTTTGTACATGTACATTTAACCTACTCATCAACTCACGAGTTAGGACGTCGAGAGTCCATACTTCTAAAATCGCAGACTATAGGTGTAAGGAAATTCATTGAGCATAATAAATAGACGATGAGATACAACAAGTACCGGCGAACTGATACACTCTCTGGTGTCGTCGACCTACAGCAAAAGATACGGCAATAATGATAAGGTTGATGAAGAACAGGAAACGAGGCTGTAAAAGAAGACAACAAGAGACTCCTCTCCTGTTTCGAGTAAAAACTTATGGCCAGTGAGGGGGTCGAACCCGCGACCTTGGCATAATATTCAACTCCATATTAGTACCACGCTCTAACCAACTGAGCTAACCGGCCTTGAAACTCTGGCCTTGTATTTTTGCTAAGAGTAGGAGGCTACCGCGCAAAGTTTCTTCCAATCGAAGATGAAGAGGATTGCTTTCTTCTCCCCCCCCTTTCTTTCTCCATTTTCATTTCCCACCTTGTTCCGAAATTGTCCTTTCGTTTGGTTTTGATCTGAATCGGCCACATTAATAATAGCAGAATCTCGGTATGCGAGAACCAGTCAGGTGTCGGTCGAGTGAATATGGGAAGGGAGAGGTATTAAGATTTCTGACTCTGTATAGAATTAAGACGGCCAACAGCATCTCGATACTATCGAGATGCTGTTAGCCGTATATTCCAGCAAACACCTGCGTTTCTGTGATTCAAATTTGCCCAAGAAATTGTGGTCTTGATTCCCTTCCAGATGGCCCTAAAGCATGAAATTGTAAACCTTGTATGTCTGGTGCTAGAACTGCGTGAGCTTATTGTAATGACTCGGGCGAAGAGGAATAGAACCAATGGCTTCAACAGATTTGGCGCCTTTCACGAGCAAGCTTTTGGGCGAACATTTAGAGACAACGATGTGTTAATTGTTTGGTATGCTTTGTCCGGAAGCGCAGTTGGGATTAGAGAATAATGGGTAGCGTGTAGTAAAGGGGAATAAGGAAGTATCATCGCTGTCTGCAACACCAAGATTTTCTTCGTCACAATCTCCAGTCCTATTTGATCTATATTTAACTACTCCCGAGCACTATTGAGATCCGCATTACGAGCTGGGAAGATGTTACGCAATTATCTTTCTTCGAAATTCTAGTTAAACATGTCAGCACGGCGATTCTCAGGCTGAACATCGGAAAAGACGACACTGCATACCTTCTTAAGGATTGGGGAGAATTGCTCGATACAGTTTTCTTTTTGAATTCGTTGCGTGTCCGCTAATATATCTGCGCAAAGGTCAGTCCGACACTCCGAGTCAGCAGCGGCTAAGGCAAGCGTCGCATCAGGAAATACGCAAATCTCTATAAAAGGCAATAAAAGTTGAAAAAACTGCAAAAAAGTGTCAAAAAGTCTGCAAAGTGCAGAGAAAGTCACTCTTCGTAAAGCTAGGTCGGTTTCTGCGCGAAGTCTTATTTTAGAAACAAATGACAGACATTTTCAAAGTACGGAAAAAGTTGGAATAAAGTTGATTTTGAAGTGAGACTTTGATTGACTGCGAAAAGCAACCAAAGTAACATTAAAGTATAAAAAACTGTAGCACTCGGACAATTTCAGGAATGGCAGAAATATGAATACTAGGATACTACAAAATGCAGTGGCAAGTTGACAGTTACTCAGGCAAAACGGAAATCAAACCTGCTACCCGAGTGATAATAACCCATCCCCCCGTGCCAACACTGCCAGCTCCCCAACCACCAGCCCGTAGCCTATTCATCTCCAAGTTCCAAGTCTGCATGTTTGCGGGACCGCGGGTAGTGGTGTGGCTGTCACTGTGCTGTTTCCTGAAGTTTGGTAGGGGGTGATGCGTTTGCTCAGCGTCTTTGATAGTGCCTTGTTGACAGTGTTGATGTTTGTGGAAGTGAGTGGTTGCCGAAAACACGTCGAAAACGAAATATGAGAATAGAAAATACTAAGTTAAAACACTACTAGAAACACTCGAAAATCAAAAGACATTAGTAAAGATGCCTGAAAAAAAGAAAGAACCAATGCACACACCTTTCATATGCGCAGAAAAACAAAGCAGCAAATGTATGGAAACCATTCAGCGTTGACTGAGAGATACCGACTTCGGCCCAGATTGAAAGCATGAACGCCACCCACACGTGATCGCATGTGACGTGGTTGAAGTTCGTACGAGATCTTTGAAGTCTTCCCCTTGTCCTTGGCTGTCGTGCCAGGACTTCTCTAAGTTCTCTTGCTCATCTCCAAGTCGCCGTTTTTCAGCAACGATTCGGCCCACCTCCAAGCTATCTGACACTGCATATTCCGGGATTGAATGCACCTATACCAGAAGGGTACGTTGTATCCATAAATCTCTAATATATCTTTATGATGGTTACCTTTCAAGTGCCCAATGGGGTTTCCGATGGTCGTGTCCAAATAGTGTTGTCCTGGCCCGGCTTGGCCTGAAAGCCCCGGCTTTGGCCCGGCTTGAGACGGCTCCGGCTTTCTAAGATCATGG
>QLOR01000370.1:0-44408 GCA_003313825.1 Sarcodon aspratus
ACTTTTCTCATGCGGATCGGTGACATTTGACAGTTGCGAACCGAAATCAAAGTTGGTTTTAGTCTTGTCCGGAGATATCGTGCATCCATATTCTGGATGTCCCTCACGCATCATTTGCAGAAAGTCTCTCGCTTTCGAAATGTTTGTTGTGACGAGTAGATAATCATCAACCAGTCTAAGAAGTACCTGTAAAGATCTCATCAGGATGAAACGGAAAATCAGTAATACTTGTTATAGGGGGGTCTTACGCTTTCATCGTCTTCACTGAACTTGAACTTGCGCCTCTCCAAATCACCATAAGAAAACGAGCAGAGTAAAGTAGACAAAATCGAGCCTTGCGGTATGCCTACAACCTGTCTATAGAACAAATCTCCAATCTAGATAATGTAAGGAACCATTTCCGTATTGTTTGAGATCAAATTACCTTGACGATATTTTCGGTAATGTGTTCTTCAAGTAACGAAAGGATTTCTTGCTTTGTAGACGAATGATAAGGGACTTGGTCAACAAATATGGTATGTCTCAACGCCGCAGCAAGTTCGACCGCATGTGGGAAAAAATCGGTATGTTCGTCTGGTGTCATTATAAGTTTCTCAAGGTAGCAAAAACTGATCGGCAACGAAAAGGACTCGCCTGCAGGACCTGCCTTCCTGACATATTTCCGTGCAGATTTACCAAGGTTTGGAGCAACAAGGCCGTAGCGTCTGATTGTGTAGTTGTCCTGGCGTTCAAGTATTATTAATACTGCACTCTCCAACAAAAGGACGAAGTACTTCGGAGATGATATCCCGTAAGACCTCTAATAATTTGCTTTGGTCGATAGTATCAAAACACGCTTGAACATCCACCTTCACGAAGTACAACTTGGGTCTACAGGAGAAGCCAATCAGGGACGAACAATTAGAACTTGGCAGAAATGACGTACAGCTTCTTCGATAGATCCCCGCTTGTGAGGTGAACTTTGAACGCTTTCAACTTTTTGTACACATCATCAGGTCCAAAAACAGATTCTCCCAAAAGCTCGGGTCTCGCTTCCTGAAAACGGTTAGCAGATGGCAACGGTTTCGTTTGCAGCAACTGGTTCACATTACCTTCTCATACGTCAGAATTTCAAAAGCAGCCTTCAAGATCCTGTTAATGGAATCTTGTTGCCCGCTCGGGCCCTTTGAGGGAGAAGTGTTAGTAACGTCCAGACCATTCGACGATGAACCAACGAAAACCACATCTCACCCTTGCCACTTTCCGTTTCAGATTCACAATCGGCCGCACACCAGCTTCCTTTGGAACAAGTCTAACAAAGGAGAAACCTAATTTTCGCTGGCGAAGGATTTCTTGGGCATCATACTATGAACAGAGGAACATACTTGAAATCCCCAAATTAAAATGGCGAAGCGAATCGAATACGTACGGGATCCATCTCCTTAAAAGTCACGCTCGCGAGGCGTTTTAATAATGGTTCGCACAATGTCTGCCAGTCATCCTGTCTGAAATATATTATACGATTTCTAAAAACGGAGGATTCCGTTGCATAAAACGTTGTCTGTGTCGTTGTCACCGGGTAAGTACCGCAATACAGCTCATCACGAAAGACAACATACCCTGAGCAACGACAAAAGAAACGAGTCGAAATACCAGTATAGGAAGTCTTCAATGAGTTCCCTGCGCTTGAGGGAGTCCGATACACTAACACGAGGGTACTTTTGCGCCGCAGGATTATCTGAACAGACCCAGTCACACTCGGAGGTGCTGAAGTTCTGGAGAACATGATGCAACGACATTGTCTCATAGCGTCTGCCATCAATAAACTCTTTGACGTCTGTTTGCGTTGAGTAAGATAATTGATGCAGACAGACATAACTCTGGGAGCCTCACATTTTGAGATGATCTCAAAATTCTTCGTGCAACCCCAGAAAGTCTTGGGAATCAATTGCTCTGTAATGACTATGGCATATCGAAAAACCTAAAGAAGGCGCCGCGATATTTCTCAGTAACCATTTATGTTGAGATAAGGTATCAATGCATACCTCAAAGTGACTAATTGCAAAGTCAACGCATCGGGGTTTACTTTCGGCATACTCCATAGCTTGTGTAAGTCCACAAGGTACGATACTCACACCCTCAGAATCTATTGACGTATCTCCACCATTTTGTTGTGACTGGGATAACAGTTTAAAAGAAGAGCTATGTTCCGACATAAAGCTCTGTATCATACAACGTTAGCAAACATACCCGGAACCAAAGGGTCTACGAACCAGGATCTGAGTCTCGTTTAATTTCTCGTGATTCATCTAGAGCACGTCAACGGATTGGAAGAGAGAAGAGTCAATAGATTGTTACCTTGGACGGACAAATTTTGTTTAGCAACGCCTTGTACCCACACTTTCCATGTCTCCAAATGAGCTGTTCCAGTAGTTTCAAAGCAGGCTTCACCCTCTTCGGTGTCTTAATGAATCCTTTCCGCTATCCGTACACGGTCAAATAGCGAACCAACAATATATTCATTAAATTTTGAATACCTTGATCTCAGACCCTCTACCGTGATCATACATTACATTTTGCTCATCGATGGGCATATTGAAAGGGTTCGACAGGCCATGTTGCCGCGGAAAAACATACTTTGCAAAATGTCGAGCATTATTCAATTGTTCTTTTGGATCTGGGTCAACCCAGTATTCGGGATCAACCTTTGGCTTGCGAAAATATGACGGATTCAGTTGATGCAGTACATCTGTCACGAAAAGTATTCAGTCAACATTTGAAAGCGCCTGGGGAGCAAATTTACGATGGGCCGGTAGTCCGACAATAAGAGATCTTGTATGCGGTACAAAGCTAGCGCGAGCATAGTACAAGCGGACACGAGAGAATTGAATATCGGATGGGGAGCGTCTAGAAAATCACAAAGCATTAGGTAGTACAAGGTTCCAAGCTAGCCTACTACACTTACGGAGGTTTTTTGTGCGGTTTACGCCCAGAAGCGGAATCATGAGAATCCACTGAAGCAAAGGACGCTGCTGCTCCCACTTTCGCACGTTTAGCCAGCCTATCAGCGGCCTCAAGTTCTGGGGCTTTCCTCTTCGTCCCAGTCTCGGATGACAACAACGATTTCGAATAACGTGTTAAGCCAAAAGTTTTCAAGTTTATGATGCGATAGCCTGTCACCTGACAGAAGCATTCATTCGGAAGAGGCACAAATATTGATGTATCTCTCAGAAGATGCAACATGGCGGCCTCACCGATCCTAGACAAATATGAGTTGAATGCTCAAGTTGGCTTTTATTGAGAAAGCCGAACCTCGTAAGCAGAGTCTCCCATTCAGATGACTGTAGGGCGGTAATGATGGTGTTTACGTAATTATTGACCACCGCATAATTTTCGACTGCCACCCCCGTGCTTTCTCGATGGGCCTGGACTTTGTATGAAGGTGTACGGATATAATAGAGTTTTGCCCGTGGACTTACCAGTCGATAGCCCGCGGTGATGATGATATTAGATGTCAGGCTTCTCGGTCTACGAAGAATATCTCTCTGTGCTAGTTTGATGACCTTGCAATACGAAGACCTATTAGTTACGAGTTTGAAAGAGGTAGGATAACTCACATCCCGCATATACGATACAGGAGAATCCGTCCCGAACTGAACAGCCAATTCTTGTTGCAGAGCAACGTAGGAACAATCGAGAAACTCTTTGTAATTCGGGTTGTCGTCATCTTGCACGAGGTCGAGTTGTGAGCCATTTCGGAGAATCCGAGACAGGTATCCACGTAGATTGTAGACGACAGCATAGTGGGATCTCAGCAGGTTCAAAGTCACAGAATGTTGAGCAGCCATAGCCTGAGTGGCATAATTTTACGCTCCGTCACAGTCGAGAACAGAACGCGTGACGTCACGCGTCAAAGACCGTTTTCGAATTTGAAGCAGTGGAACTTCGTCCCGGCGCTGCTTTGTATGATGATAACATCCGTGTTCAGTGGGTGAATGGTGCGGACTCGGGCGTCGCGCGGGAACGGAGAGCAACTTGCACGCACAAGGGCAGGGACAAGGCTACTTAGGTGTAACCGACAAGTGACTCCCCCGGGGTATTTACTATTCACTGATGATCTATGCGGGGCGGATAATACCGGACCGGTTCGGCAAAAGCCTCGGAGTAAGAGAAATAAGAGTGTTGACGCATCCGAATTTCAGGAGCATCTTGGACTCCCACGACTGCAACGCCGACTCCCGGTGTGGGACTCCGGAAAGTCTCTGTCAGCATCGTGATTTCATTTCTTGCTTATCCCTCTCTTTTCCGCTGTTGTCGGGCCATCTTTCCCCAGATTGTTCCTTACTAATAGACTGATTATCACTCAGCATGCATGGCATCATAATAACCTGATATTTGGTTCGCAAAGCTTTAAAAGCAGCGTCCACAAACCAAACGTTATCTCCATCTCTTCTCATCCATTGCAATCTACTCTCAGTTACCCCCCATGTCTTTGCCCGACGTACCTAACACTGGTGCTGAAAACGTTTCCTTCTATACCCCTGCCCAGGTCCCACCAGCAGGCGCTGCCTTGAATGCCGATGCTCCAACCCTCTTCACCCCGATCAAGATTCGCGGTGTAGAATTCCAGAATCGTATCTTTGTATGTACAAGTGTATTCGCTAACCATTCAAGTTGTCGCTTATATCCCCGTGAATACTAGTTGTCTCCTCTCTGCCAGTACTCCTCCAAGGATGGCTTCCCGTCGTCCTGGCATATGTCACACAGTGAGTTCCTCCCTCAGCTTATAACATCGAACCCAGGACTAATCCGGGTGTATCGCAGTTGGAGGTATCGCCTCTCGAGGCCCAGGCTTGTCAATGATGGAAGCAACCTCGGTCGTATCAGAAGGTCGTATCACTCCCCAAGACGCGGGAATATGGAGCGACGAGTTTATAGACGCCTACCGCCCTATTGTTGAATTCGCACATTCCCAGAACCAGAAGATCGGAATTCAGGTCTGTTTGCATCACCACCCTCTCAAACACGTCCGAATTACTTAAGAGTTCGATTGATTAGCTGGGACATGCTGGTAGGAAAGCCTCCACAGTTGCTCCTTGGCTCGGTTCCCATGTTGCAACCGAGAACGTCGGCGGCTGGCCCGACAACGTATACGCGCCTTCGTCTATCCAATTCGATTCTGGATACCCCGTTCCCAAAGAGATGACTATTCCCGAGATCAAGGAAGTCGTTGAAGCGTTCAAGGACGCGGCCGTGCGTGCTGTCAAGGCTGGTTACGATGTAATCGAACTTCATGGTGCCCATGGATACCTCGGCCACTCGTTCATGTCTCCGTTCAGCAATAAGCGTACCGACCAATACGGAGGAAGTTTTGAGAATAGAATCAGGTTTTTGTTAGAGATCATAGATGTGGTTCGGGCTGTTATCCCAGATACCATGCCATTGTTTTTAAGGTGCAGTGTTATGAAAGGCTGTTTACACCTTGAATCCAAGAGTCTCACTATGCATTCTCAGAGTATCGGCCACTGACCGTATAGAAGAGACATTACCTAACGAGCCTTCATGGCGCATTGAGGACACCGTTAAGCTTGCGCACATTGTCGCAGAACATGGCGTTGACCTGCTCGACGTGTCTTCTGGTGGCAATGCCAAGCAGCAGAGCCTCAAAGGATCCCGAGAGCCAGCTTACCAATCCCAATTCTCCGAAGCAGTCAAGAAGTCCGTTGGTGACAAGTTGCTTGTCGGCTCTGTCGGGAACATCAACACGGGAAAGATTGCGCAGGGGCTCTTGGACGACGGCCGGGCCGACGTGGTATTCTCCGGAAGGTGGTTCCAGAAGAATCCTGGCTTGGCCTGGGCGTTTGCAGAGGAGCTTGGGGTGACCATTGCTTTAGGCAACCAGATGGAATGGCCTTTCCGTGGAAGAGATTTTCGTCAAAAGAAGTTGACCTTCTGGAAAGAGAGATTGTAGCATGTTTACTTCAAGTTCGTGTGTTTGTAAAGTTTCATTGGAGATCGATTTGGAGAAGCGTAATATAGAACATGAATATGATGTCTTCGAGTTGTACTACTAGGATGTTCTCATCAAATAACTACATTTCAAATTCGTCCTTGTGACGGTGATTTAACACATCAAAAAACAAGCACATCTTCCATGATTGAGGATGACAGCTACTGATCTTCGCAACGGATCACTCAGCACTTGGGCGCTTCAAGTTTGCGACGACTTGTGGTTCGATAAATAACAGCACGTGGTTATCGCGGTTGGACCTGTAATAACCGTGACCTGAGTAGGACCTGCTCCATGGCATGTGGAAACGCCGGCACCTGATCTTTTCCCGTTTGCTGCGTAGCGACTGTTATATCTCGTCTCTATCTCGTCTCAAAGACCTCTCCTACCTCTCACAGTATAGGTTTGCCATCATCGCTCCCAGTCCTCACCAGCGCACATTCTCCACAACCTCGCATCTGAACGCCATGTCCGCTTTCTACAACCTCAAAGCTGAACTCCCCAGTAACAAGACCTTTGCATTCGAAGAGCTCAAGGGCAAAGTCGTGCTCGTCGTAAACGTCGCTTCCCAATGGTGAGCAAAACCCCCCAAAACCACCATCACCATCATCACACTTGCCAAGCAAGACAACATGTCACTGACATCTGAATTCTTTTAGTGGATTCACTCCGCAGTACAAGGTGAACATCTTTTCGAATGCGTTGTTTTGCGGAGTCATGCCAAATATTAACGGATAGTGCTCCCCGCTAGGGTCTCCAAGCCCTATACGATAAATACAAGGTCCGTCATCCAAGTCGCACACCCCCCTGTCGTATGTCTGACCATCCACTCCCCTCACACAGGACAAGGACTTTGTAATCATCGGCTTCCCTTGCAACCAAGTACGTCACCACCCATTTCATCATCCGTTCATCTGCACCCACCTAAACACATCCCTCCTCCCTACCTCTCCAACCATCCAGTTCGGCGGCCAAGAACCCGCAGACGACGCAGCAATCGGCGAATTCTGCCAGCTCAACCATGGCGTCTCATTCCCCCTAATGAAGAAATCAGACGTCAACGGCGACAGCGCAAACGACGTTTACAAATATCTCAAATCTCAGAAATCCGGTCTGCTCGGCCTTACGCGTATCAAGGTCCGGTCTCTCGCTTTTCTTTTCATCCCTCCGGCCGTAGCGCTGACGTCATCATGCTTTGGTTTCTGTAGTGGAACTTTGAAAAATTCTTGATTGATAAACAGGGAAATGTTGTAAATCGTTGGGCTAGTACTACAACGCCCCAGGCGATTGATGCTGACGTGGCCAAACTAGTCTCGTAGAATTCAAGGGGTATATATTACTTAGAATTAGGCAGTAACTAAGTTATGAGACTTTGTACTTTTGGATGATTCCTCATTGGAAGCAACTGAACAAATGTTTTGGCTATCCAGCAGTACATAAGCATAGAAAAACGAAAGCACATTACAAGCTCAAAAAGGATTTTTCTCAAGTGCAAGCTGCAGTCATGCAAAGTTAATACGATAGTTCCAGAACTTGTAATACACAAACGCTGACAGCTAGAGATAATAACGATCACCTTGAGAACAAATTCAGTACAAGGTTATAGTCCAAGTTCCTTGAACGAGGGGATCTCACCAATCTGGCCCATTCCAGGTTCCAAACACCATATCTTCCGTCCCTCAACACCCAAATCTCTTCCATCCATCCAGACCTCCCGCATCTTCATATCCACACCACCGGTAATCATCTTGACTCGCGGGAACGTCTGATTAAGAACTGAAACGCCACAAGGCGCAGCAAGGAATGTTACGAATATAATATGATCTTCTTGCACCCCATGATCGAGCAGTACACGGATAGCCATAAACGCGGAAGCACTTGTAGAGATCTGATGGTCGTCAGCCTGAGTTCCTAGAGCCAAAAGCTATTACCTCACCTGCGCATCCAGCAAGAACACCCACGATTCCTTTGCTAAATGCCTGGATCGAACACATTGGGGAAGCAAGGTGTGCAGCAATAGTGGTTCGCCTGTCTTCGCGTCGGATTGGATCAGCAGCGAACCAATAGCTACGTCGCGAACAACCCGTCTCAAACCTAGCTCAAGAGGTCCGCCACTATATGGAAATGTGCATGACCATGCCGTCATCGAGGTGGTTCTAGGCTGCAAACACTCACGAGCGTAAAATGGATACTCCACAGACAGACTGAAATATCCAATTAGATCTGTAGCAGCTGGCTGTGAAGATGCCTACCACAGAGTACTCTCTCCCAACGTATTCCATTTCCGTAGGTGTTACAACCGTCTTCTGATGTGTAGGCAAATGCTCCAGCGCCTTCTCCATCAGAAATGTAGCCAATCGGTCGACGAAAAAGATGAAGTCTTGACGTGAGGTAGTCTTATCCCTCAAAGCAGTGTAGATACCCTGCTGTCTCTTAGCATTCAGGGTGGATACAGGAAGATATGAAGCACCTTGAGTTGTGGCGTTTGTGAGAGAACAAATAAATTTGCTGGCTTCTCGTATGAGGGAATTGTGTTGCCTAGCAAGGGCGTGCCCGTCAATTGTCCACTGGCCATCTGAGGTCGGAACTCTTTCGCTCTGTCTCCAAGCTGTCGACGAATATGTGTAGAAATCAACTCTATTGCAACTGCATTGTTTGCTCCCGGCACGATCTGAGTCTCATGTCAGTTGTATGCATCCACAAGGGAGTATAAAACAGCAAACATACAATATCGGCGTGTTTGGCAGTAGGACTGACAAAGTTATCATAAGATGGCTTAACATACCGAAGATACCTGTCCATAATATCACTCAAGAGGACATGTAAGGTGCAGAAATATAAACACACTGCTCCAGAACCCCTTCGATGGTTCTTCCTCTCTCTTCTACATCCCTTTTGAGTCTTCTTGCAAGCATGAGGTCCGAATCGCATTGGACAAAAATCTATGTTACAAGTATCAGCATTGTAATGGGTCAAAACATATACTTTGCAGATACCTTCAGATCATATAATTCGCGCAACATGGGATCATGCAACGCCATGATGCCCTCAGCTTGGACACAACAATCAGTAACAATCACAAGCATAGACTATGACACGACAAGTACTGATAATAATCGCAGCGCCATAAAGGTATTTAGTTTCGTCTAAGCGTTGGTGGTGCGTAAAGGAATAAATTGGTATATTCGTCTGCCGACATGCTTTCAGATCTGCCAAGCACTGACGGATGAATCAGCAGGGATAACATACAGCTATGGATGTGGGATAAGACTTACTGCAGCGAAGAGCGGCATATCAACAGCGTCCGGATGATCAAAGTCGAGCCTATTAGCAAAAGCCAACTCTAGCTCTTCTTGGGTATGCTTCTTGTAAAAACTATCCTGGACCATCAAAGCATCAAACCGGAGCAAATACCTGCAGGCTGACTGGAATGGATATACCTGAGACAAGATGATAATGGTCGGAATGGATCCCAACGACTGAACTATCTGCCGTGCAACGTGCGTCTGTACAACAACAGCGATGCTCAGACAATTGGAGAGCATATAGGTAAATATGAACGCGCCTTGCCACTAGCAGAGCCACCTGTAAGGATAGAGTAAGTTGTTTGTGGTCGGATATAAACATGTCATCAGACGTGCCAGCTATTCCAACAACAAACGCATCACGAATGGGCAGTCCATCCTCACCGTACCCTGATATGAATAGAACGCACACATATCCTCAGACAACACGAAGATTGGGAGTGATAAAACTATACTTACACGGAGGTCTTCCATGAGATTTCAGGACTTGGTTTTTCAGAGGATGTAGCGACAGCGACTTGCTCGGCGGGGACGTTGGAGAGGAGACTTCATAGTAATCTGGTGGAGAGGGTGAACTGCTGGAGTCCACAGTTGACATGATCAAGTTTAAAACTCTCGTGGGTTGCAAATGCAGTCAAGTACTGGCGGCCTCGAGTCGTTACCAGTGTGATCGGAGATCATCCTGCAGTATGGTCCATCATCTCGAGCCGGTTTCGGACATAGAAGGGATCGATCATCCGGCCAGTTCCTTAAGAAGAAGATGGCATATATGTACATTTACATGGCTAATAATCTAAACACCACAGGGACTGCGCCTGTAAATCAACGGAGCACAGTTTACCATTGGACACCAGTACTGCGGACCTTGACGTCCATCTCAACCTCAGGCTTGTCGTCGATGTCCAAACTCCCACTCGAGGTCTCTTCCTGGAGAGGAAGTATCCCTATCTTCCTAGCTTCCTCCTCAGTGAACGCTCCATACACATCAACTTCATCCAGTTCCCCACACCCCGGGACGGGGAACACCTTATTTAAAAGGTAGAAAACAATGAAACTAGCGAAAAACCCTACACCCTCAAATATTAGCCAACTCACCAAACATCTAGGCAGTGGACAATACGAACCATAGAAGAATGCGAGGTAATAGAGTTCATACAACACACGCGGTCCAGTTGCGTCAGCTTTCGCCGTGAGCACCAATCCTCCTAGTGTTGGAGCCCATCCGACAATCCACGCGGGGAACGCGCGCCAGTTGATCCCATGCCAATAGAAATAAGATCCCTGAAGCTGGTATAAGTCGCTCAATTTGATTCTCATATTGCGTACGAGGTAGAAGTCGGCTACCATTATGCCCATGAGAGGTGCGAGGAAGACGGAGAAAGATGATATAACGGATAAAAACGTCGTTGCGCGGTTGATTAATTGCCAAGGCTGGCAAATCCACGCGGCAGTGAAAGTTATGATGGCCCCTCTGCGGATATTTATGTACTGAGGGAAAATTCCAGCCAGGTCGATCCCGCCTGATAATAAAAAAAACGATGCCAATGGTAAGTTGACAAACAGGACTCGGAGGGGTACTATACTGACCTGCCGTTGCATTACCAACGATGTTCTCAAACATGGACTTGGGAAACAAGTCAAGCCCCGAAATATCACCGATATGAATGATGAACGTACCGTTAGACCAAATCCAAGGCTCAAGAAAAATACTGCAGCACGAGCTTTGCTCGATCCGTTCCCCGAGTCCATCATGACCATCAACAGATCAGGAGGGTTCCAATAAATCGCACCGTAGATTTTTTCACACGCAGCAGTAGTCGTCAACCCGACAAGGCAGACCAATGACCCGGTTAAGAAAAGACAAAGCGCTGTGCCCGCAACGTACTCTATTTTGGTTTTGCCATAGCGAGAAAAGTCGGAGCCGTTCGTCATCCCAGCTGCTTGACTACCTATGGACGAATTAATGGAGGACACCATGATCCACGACAGACTCCATGCAGAGGAAGAAGTGTTTTGACCAGCATGGAACACAGGACCAACTCCCTTGGCGACTGATAGAGACCAAATCACTGAGGCGAATAATTTGAGATACAAGCCTGCTGAGAAAAATAGGTTCCAACTTACTCATAGACAGCATTGCAACACCACAATAAACCGAAATAACCTGGAAAGGTACCCGGAATTTTTCGGGGGGTAACCAGAGGAACGGTATGGATATAAACCAGAAAACGACGAAGCCAACAAATTCATAAGTCGTAGCAGGCACACTTTCAGGGAATGTGTTCTTGATCCTCGCAAACGATGGCCATATAGCTGTGATGCACACACTATAAAAGAGATCAATCTTGCTTGGCATTGAAGTAGCGTGAGCGCATAATTGAAACTTACGCCGCAAGCTTTCCGCCATTCCAGCCTGCGAGAGAGAGAAACCTTGAATACCGCAACCAACGGACAACTTCTACCGGTTACGTACATTGAACGGCATTCCAAATAAAATTCAACAACACTACGGTCACGCGCGCGCTTTGAGTTTAAAACTCTCTGGAATACGACAAGTATAAACTTACCTCGCTGTAATAAGGGCAGATAGGAAGCCCTCATGCCCCACGAATAGCGGTTTTGGACGGTGTAACCAATGTGGAACTTCAATCCAGCCCATGCCACGACGATCGACCAGAGACAAATGATGAATCTCGAGACCACGATCACCGTCATGGATTGCCCGACGGATAGCTATACGATGGTAAGTAGTAAACACTTCTCAATGAAACGAAAACTTACCCCAGCCGTTAGGAAAGCACTCGGCGTTTGCCAAGTTATGACCTATGCAAAAAAAAAGTCGTCACGAAATGAATGAAGAAGCAAATAACTCGCGACTTACACCCAAAGACGAAAGCGTCCAATAGCCATAGTATTCCATCAAACCCCAAGTCCTTCGTGCAGGTGGGAGGGGAATAATGTCCCTGCGGAAACAATGACCATGTGAGCGGAAATGCAACACAACAAACGCATAGCAAGTAGACGAGAGACCTGTTCGACCAGCGGTCCGTCTGCTCATGTTTCTTCTCATCACCATGGAGCTTGATCTTCTCATGCAATCTCCCGAGAAATCCAGAAGACATCTCGAAAAAAACTCAGAGTCGGACGCTAGCAGCAGCAAAACGCGGGTAAAATGCGACTTTCTTATAACGTGCTACACCCAGTGGTTCGCCATAGAGTTTGGTCACGCAACGACTATCTTATCTCAGAACTTTCAGACCAGGCACTCGGACGGAAACCATCCGAGAAGTGACGGGTGAATATCAAAGTTCTGGAAAAGGAAGTTGTTGCCCAAGACGATGGTCGACAGAAGCCTTGTACACAGATCTTCCTGCTTATCTCGCCAATAACTATGTTCCTGTGATCATTAATTCACACCGCACCGGGGCGGGACGATGATCCTCAGGTCTATGTATCTGATTCCAAAATCCACAGTTACTGCATCTGACTTGGAGTTAGAGATGCATCGATGATGGCCGGGCCTGAAGAAAGTGTACCGTGGTTCTCAGTTGTACCCTTGGTATCGCGACAACTGAACGACAGACAAATATATGAATCCCTCGCACCAATCCGATATCGTCTACCAATTAGGTATCATGAAAATTGCACGGTTCTCTCATTCAAACAAATATATGTAACCCTGAGAAGGAGCAGTCCTGTCCGATGTCACTTACCAGCAACAATTGAACGGCTCTGTTATCAAACGATACGCATATGTATCCCGCGCCGCAATCCGCTATCATCTGCTAAGTGCTAACGTCAATGATCGAGAGCGTCCAGATATTCGAATACATTTTCAAAAAGGCTGGGTATATCTCTAGTATTTGGAGTACTAAACCACCAGGGGAAGATGCTTAGGAGATGCTTAGGAGAGAACAGACTATGCTAGACCAAGTTGAAAGCAACTCAGAGTCGGTGACATTCGGATCAATACAAATTTAACTTGTTCTTGCTCTCAGAACTTCGTCGAGATAACTGCTCACCTATGTGAGCTACATGGAATTCGAAAACAGCGGTTTGATACCTCTTAAGGTGCTTTATTTAGCCCACAGGTAGCACGATTCCATTTGATGTATCATAATAATCTTTAAACCGCGCTCAAAAGCTTGAACCCGGATCGACAACCCGATATATATGAAACCCGTTGTCAATCCGTCGTCGGAGTTGTCACTTGCTTTCAATTATCGCGTCTCGTCCGTGTTCGGGCATATCTCCCTGAACGTTGTCCTATCGAGCGGATCTATGTTCACCCACTCAAGTTCACATCGGATGAGCTCCGACGGGCTCATATCTTCATCATAGTATTTCGAGACGCCCGCTTTATGTAAGGCCTTTTGAACAAATTGCGCTCCGAGTCTTGCCTTTTCTTCACTTGCCATGGTCCAGAATCCCACAAACTTGCGTGTAGGCGTTGACGTCGGAGGGCAAGTCATGCTAGATCTGTACAACAGTGTTGCATCTAACAATCCTGCAGAACTAACACAGATGGTGTTATCCTCCACCCAAACTCCATCACAGAACCAAACCGCGGGATCCTCGCTTGGTGAGTAAAGAATCCAAAACTTACCGATCGCTCATCTTATCTGTCTATAGGCACAAGTCCCCAACCACATCCAATCCGAGCGATGGTATCGAGACTGTCATCACGACCTTGTTCGAGAAGGCTAAAGTGGAGGCATCTAGTATTGCGAGTGTAACGATTGGCACTACGGTTCGACATTCATTGACTCCAATCAACTGGGTATTCATGCTATTTGCAGCACTTTATCAACGCTGTTGTTGAAAAAGATCAAAATCGCCTCGCTCCGGTTGCCGTTCTTCGCCTCTGTGGCCCATTCTCGAATGATGTTCCACCGGGCGTTGACTGGCCTGAAGATCTGCGGGATTTGATATGTGCATATGTGGCTTATCTGAAAGGCGGACTAGAAGTAGATGGCAGCCTGATAGGTGATATCGATGAAGCCGAAATCATCGAACACTGTCATATTATCAAATCAAAAGGAATTAAATCCATTGTCATAAATGGTGTGTTTGCTCCGTCAGATGTTGAGAAGCGCCAGGAAGAACGCGCAAGGGACATCGTCAACGAACATTACCCTGAGGCCGATGTAGTTATATCTAAAGAAGGTACGAAGTCTCTTCCCTGCGAGATCTCGATATTCACGTCATATAGTCGCGAGCCTTGGGTATCTGGAACGAGAAAACGCAGCAATCCTCAATGCATCCATCCTGGTCTTCGCACGAAGGACCATCACAGCTTTTCGTCGAGCCATGACCCGCCTGAATCTCTCTTGTCCTGTATTCTTGACTCAGAATGACGGAACAATTCTTCCTGCTCACCTTGCAGCCCGTTTACCAATTCGAACATTCTCCAGCGGGCCCACAAACTCGATGTGTGGAGCAAGATTCTTAGCTCAAGCAAGTATAAAAGAGGCCGTACTTGTTATAGATATCGGTGGTACTACCACCGATGTCGGAATGTTGCTGGCGTCCGGATTCCCAAGACAGGCAGCAGCAGTTACAGAGGTGGCAGGAGTGAGAATGAATTTTTCTTGTCCTGACGTGAAAAGGTGAGGAGGAATGACTTGGATATATCATTAAAAGTCATTGACTTACCAAAGTATTGGTCTCGGTGGAGGCTCCATTGTTCGCAAAACGGCTGCAGGAACAATCACCGTTGGGCCAGATTCCGTTGGACATCTCATCCACGAGAAAGCGCTCGTTTTCGGAGGGGATGTACACACAGCTACAGATTATGCTGTTGCAGGAAAGGGGATTCAGGATATCGGTAACCCTCAACGCGTTCGAGGAAACCTTACGGGTAATATCGAAGCGTACGATGCCGCTATCAAGATGAAGCTTGAAACAATCATAGACAAGATGAAGACGACAGCCGATGATATCCCAGTCTTATTAGTAGGAGGTGGGGCGATGCTGTCGCCAGATAAATTGGCCGGTGCAAGTCGAGTCATAAAACCTGAATATTCCGGTGTGGCAAATGCCATTGGGGCCGGTGAGCCTTTCGGTTGTTGAACATCACGGAATGTTATGATTGACCTCCAAATAGCCATTGCCAGAGTTTCCGGGACCATAGACACAGTGGTTGACACAACAGGCAAGACTATCAAGGTCGCATTACAAGAAGTGGCCCAAGTCGCCATCGCAAGGGCCATCGCGAACGGCGCAAAAAAAGAGACCGTCAGTATAGCAGAGATGGAAGCAATACCACTTCAAGTATGCATCTGCTTTCTATCCCTTGTCGCAATCTAGGTTCACGAGTTTATCAGTATATTGCTAACAAGTCCAGAGTAATCGTCAAAGTTGCAGGGGACTTCGATTTTTCCGGGACGGCAGTCGAGATAAAAAATGACGACAATGCTACCGAGGAACTCGGAGATCTTGACTCTGATGTTATGGAGAAAAGGCCCCTTGAAGGGGGGAAAGGTGATAAGGCGCTTGTTGACATCCCCTCCTACCGACCTAAGATCGTCAACCGCGAATGGTTCATTTCAGAATTGGATCTTGAATGGATCGCCTGCGGTTGTTACCACTTGGGAACTGGAGGCGGCGGGACTCCCTATCCACATTTCATCCGTTTAAGGGAGATGATGAGGAAAGGGGCCGTCGTTCGGGTTGTAGAACCGTCAAGTATTTCTGACGATGCCGTAGTTGCTTGTGGCGGGGCAATGGGCTCGCCAACTGTGAGTATAGAGAAGCTCCCAGCCTTGGAGTGAGTGAATTCATTCACTGGATTTTGCTTCTTGTGAGTACTAACTTTGACCGAGAATGATGGAATCTCAAGTTGTTTTATATGAACATATCAAAATTAAGCCTGACGTGATTCTCGCCCTCGAGATTGGAGGTGGAAACGGGATGCAAGGCAAGTAGTCAGTTGCCTGCATCTGGATCGCTTTGTTGACGTTCTCGTCCAAGGCATGATCCTTGGAGCCTCTTCTAATCTGAATATACCTACCCTCGACGGAGACTGGATGGGTCGTGCTCTGCCTACTGGCCACCAAATTACACCAGTGGCCTTTGAGCCGGAGGGGGCATTATTCCTACCTACGGTGATGGCAGATGGAAATGGAAATACGATGATGTTCCTCAAGGCTACTAGCGAGCAGATGATCGAGCGGGCGTTCAGAGCTGCTCTTGCAGAGATGGGCTCCCACGTAGGGCTTGCTAGAGGACCGTATTCTGGTTTGAAGACCAAGAACTATATCGTGGAGAACACAATTTCCTTGGCTTGGAGAATTGGAAGAGCTGTCGCGCTTTGCAGGCAGAGCAGTCAGCTTGATAATGTGGCGGAAGCTATTGTTGACGAAGTCGGAGGACGCGAATCAGCGAGAGTACTGTTCAAAGGCAAAATCGTCGAAGTTGCGCGAAAACTGTTTAAAGGGCATACGTACGGAGAGATTGTGATCGAGGCGACAGATATCAGTGGCAAAGGTACGGTAGAATTTGAAGGGAAGATGAAGATCCCATTCAAGAACGAAAATATCATGGCAACCGTGGAATATGAGGACGGCAGGGAACAGGCATGTGTAACTCTTGACAAAGATTCAGAATCCGTTCTAACATTTTCTCATGTCAAGGTCCTCGCTAGTGTTCCCGACTTGATTTCAGTGGTTGATGCACAAAACGGTGAAGCAATAGGAACACCGGAATATCGATACGGTTTACTGGTGACCGTGATTGGAATCACTGCTTCCACCAGATGGACTTGCACCAAGAAAGGAATCGAGCTTGCAGGACCAGAGGCATTCGGCGTCGATGTCGAATATAAACCACTGGGTGTTTTCACAAAACCCAGGAGCGTAATTGAGGAATATGCGTAAGATACAACCATCATAGTAAAAAGGTTGACATAGAAACAAATACCTTGGAAATACTGTAATCTGATTGACTCCCTTGGATAGTTGCAAGCAATACCCAAAAAATTGCGAATTCTCAATTGACAGATATCTTAAGGACACACTCGGTCCTTGTGCGCGTCCTGGATATCGACAATATTCCTATATCCAGACCCCCAGCGGAAGATTCGCTACCTAGTAAAAGACGCAATAAGTCACAAGGGGATACATCATGTGAGTCATTAGTTGATGCGCTGGGAAGGAACTGCCGTGGCAGCTCCAATGAGTTTTAACTTGGAGAGAGAGGTAAACTTGAACCTGCCCGGGCCCTTGGTTCTTCAAGCTCAAGCTTCAACTTGAAGATGCAACCTGCCAGCGGGTAATGCCGAAGCAGCCGATAGTCTTTTTTTGATGACGACACCTGAGCCTTCAACTTACTAAAATGCTTCCGCTTGAACTTGAATGTATAATAGCAACCAAGAGTCTTTTAATAGTATGTTTTGCTCTTACAACGTCGAGCCACTACTGAAACTTCGAAACCGCTGGCTCAAGGAAAACCACAACTTCAAGTTTATCCCTCTGAGTCGTTTACTTGACCGGACTAGGACATCAGGCATGATTGGTAATGTATCAAATTTCAAAGCTCCCTCAGTGAAAAAGGGTTAAATCAGATGATAAATTGACACAAGCCATCGCATAGGTTGCATGTTGAATACTTGCTGTCCGCCGCGGAAGTCGTCACTACAATCAACGTCTCTCTTTCGCGTTTGGTGATCTTTTCCTTCATGGTAAAAATACTCGACTTTTTGGATGGGCGCTGAGCTCCGATGGGCGCGTATCACTACATTATACGGTAATTTGCTATACCTAATTTATGTAAGGCCTTCTGCACAGACTGCGCTCCTTGTCTCTTCCCGTTGCCATGACACAAAGTCCTACGAACTTGCGTGTTGGCGTTGATGTCGGAGGGCAAGTCGTATGAGATCTGCACATCAATGCTGTATCTGACGGCCCTGTAGAACCAACACAGATGGTGTTATCCTCGATCCTAACTCAATTACAGAACCAAACCGCGGGATCCTCGCTTGGTAAGTTGAGAAAGCATAGCGTACCGATCGCTTATCGTATCCGTCTATAGGCATAAGTCCCCAACCACCTCTAATCCAAGTGATGGTATCGAGACTGTCATCACGACCTTGTTCGAGAATGCAAAGGTGGAGGCGGCCAGCATCGCCAGCGTAACGATCGGCACTACGGTTTGTCATTAATCTGTTGTTATCAATGTGGTATTCATCCTTCTTTTAGCACTTCGTCAACGCTGTTGTTGAGAAAGACCAAAATCGTCTCGCTCCCGTTGCCGTTCTTCGCCTCTGTGGTCCTTTTTCCAACGACATTCCGCCTGGCGTCGATTGGCCAGAAGATTTACGGGATTTGATCTGTGTCTACGTCGCTTATCTGAAAGGCGGACTCGAAGTAGACGGCAGCCTCATCGGCGAAATTGACGAAGCACAGATCATCGAACAGTGTCATATCATCAAATCGAAAGGAATTAAATCTATTGTCGTAAATGGAGTGTTTGCTCCGTCAGATGTCGAGAAGCGTCAGGAAGAACGAGCAAGGGATATTATCAATGAACATTACCCCGAGGCTGATGTGGTCATATCCAAAGAAGGTATAAGAGTTACCTCCCCGCAAACTCTGAATAATCACCTCATGTAGTCGCGAGTCTCGGATATCTGGAACGAGAAAACGCAGCAATCCTCAATGCGTCCATCCTTGTTTTTGCACGAAGAACAATCACTGCCTTTCGTCGGGCCATGACCCGCCTCAATCTCTCTTGTCCCATATTCTTAACCCAGAATGATGGAACAATTCTCCAAGCTCACCTTGCAGCCCGTTTACCAATTCGAACATTCTCCAGCGGGCCCACAAACTCGATGTGCGGAGCAAGATTCTTAGCTCAAGCAAGTGTGAAGGAGGCCGTACTTGTTATAGATATCGGTGGTACTACCACTGACGTCGGAATGTTGTTAGCATCCGGATTCCCGAGGCAAGCAGCAGCTATTACAGAGGTGGCAGGAGTGAGAATGAATTTCTCTTGTCCAGACGTGAAAAGGTGAGACATACCTTGGCCATATCAACAGCGATTATTCATCTTGCCAAAGTATTGGCCTTGGTGGAGGTTCAATTGTTCGTAAAGCCGCTAATGGAAAAACTACTGTCGGACCAGATTCTGTTGGACACCATATTCACAAGAAGGCACTGGTCTTCGGAGGGGATGTACATACAGCTACGGATTATGCTGTCGCAGGGAAGGGCATCCAAGATATCGGCAACCCTACGTTTGTTCGAGGAAAACTCACAGGTGATCTCGGACCGTATGATGCCGCTATTAAGACGAAGCTGGAAACGATCATTGACAAGATGAAGACGACCGCTGACGATATTCCGGTGTTATTAGTAGGAGGTGGGGCGATGCTATCGCCAGATAAATTGGCCGGTGCAAGTCGAGTAATCAAACCTGAATATGCTGGTGTGGCGAACGCCATCGGGGCTGGTGAAACTTTTAATTTGAGCATCACGAATTCTATGACTGACATCTCAGCAGCTATTGCTCGAGTCTCGGGGACCGTAGATACAATGGTTGACACAACTGGCAAGACGATGAAAGTAGTATTGCACGAAGTGGCCCAAGTGGCCATCGCAAGGGCCGTCGCGAATGGCGCAATAAAAGAGACCGTCAGCATAGCAGAGATGGAAGCAATACCACTCCAAGTATGCAACTGCTATAGATCCCGTGGCGGAATTGATATTGACGAGTTTTTCAGTATATTGCAAACAAAGCAAGAGTAATTGTTAAGGTTGCAGGGGATTTCGATTTTTCTGGAGGGGCGGTCGAGACGGAAATCGACGACGACGGGCCTCTCGGAGATCTTGACTCTGACGTTATGGAAAAGAGGCCTCTCGAAGGAGGGACTGGAGATAAGGTGCCTGTTGATATCCCATCATATCGACCAAAGATTGTTAACCGCGAATGGTTTATCTCGGAATCGGATCTCGAATGGATTACTTGCGGTTGCTACCACTTGGGAACTGGCGGTGGCGGAACCCCATATCCACATTTTATCCGTTTGAGGGAGATGATGAGGAAGGGGGCTGTTGTTAGGGTCATAGAACCATCGAGTCTCTCTGACGATGCTATTGTCGCTTCTGGTGGAGCAATGGGGTCTCCAACTGTATGTATAGAGAAGCTTCCGGCTATGGAGTGAGTAACCTTCTTCTCTCGATTGCTTGTGAATACTGACTCTGATTGAGGATGATGGAATCCCAAGAAGTTCTGTATGATCATATCAAAGTCAAGCCTGACGCGATGTTAGCCATCGAGATCGGAGGTGGGAACGGTATGCAGGGCAAGTAGTCAGTTGCTTAAATTCCGATCAATTCTTTGACATCCTAGACTCAGGGATGATTCTTGGAGCATCGTCTAACATGGATTTGCCTACAATCGATGGAGACTGGATGGGTCGTGCTCTGCCTACTGCCCAACAAGTCACACCAGTGGTTTATGAGCCAGACGGGGCAATATTCCTTCCTACGGTGATGGCAGATGGCAATGGAAACACCCTCATGTTCCTCAAAGCCACAAGCGAAGAAATGATCGAGCGAGCTCTTCGAGCTGCTCTTTCAGAGATGGGCTCATTTGTAGGACTCGCCAGAGGACCTTATTCTGGATTGAAGACCAAGGCGTATATCGTGGAAAACACTGTTTCCTTGGCTTGGAGGATTGGAAGAGCTGTTGCGCTTTGCAGGCAGAGCAGCCAGCTCGATAACGTGGCGGAGGTGATTGTGGAAGAACTCGGAGGGCATGAGTCAGGAAAAGTGCTGTTCAAAGGCAAGATCGTTGACGTTGCACGTAAATTAATTAAAGGACATACATATGGGGAAGTTGTGATCGAGGCGACAGATATCAGTGGCAAAGGAAGGGTAGAGTTCAAAGGGAAGATGAAGATCCCATTCAAGAACGAGAATATCATGGCCAGTGTGGAAGATGGCGACGGCAGTGAACAGGTGCGTGTAACAACGAATTGTAGGAGCCAGTTCCAATATCCTCTCATCTCAAGGTCGTTGCAACCGTTCCAGACTTGATATCAGTGATCGACGCACAAAACGGTGAAGCATTGGGAACACCAGATTATCGATACGGTTTACTTGTGATCGTAATAGGGATCACTGCATCCACCAAATGGACTTCCACCAAGAAAGGAATAGCGATTTCTGGACCAGAGGCGTTTGGCGTTGACGTCGAATACAAACCGTTGGGTATATTCAAGAAACCTAAGAGTGTGATCGAAGAATATGCATAAAAAGGTGCAGCGATATAGTTATAAAGGAAGGAACACCTCATATAGTTGTAAACAGCGGTTATGCCTTTGTATGAAATTAGACGGAAAATAGATGTGCTCTTTAATTTCGGGACAAGATTCGGGAATCTACAGATTACAATCGTTTGCCTTCGGAAACATCCTATGGTACCAACATGCCATTGTCCTGGTCCACAACGGTGAACTTGTCGCATAGGCGCGACCGTTGACGCTATGGAGGAGGCAAGTGGATGCGACAGAACTTGGAGTCGGAGTGAATTCGGTGATTCCGGTCCGAGAATCGCTCGGGTGACAGCACAGACAATGTGTTTAATAAACACATGCCAACGGTTCCCTTGATCGAACAGCCGGAACTACGGGTGCTATAACTTGAAGCCTCGAACACCCGTGAGTCTCCTAGTACTCAGTCCCTTACTCTCCCCTGCTACTACAATGTCCACACAACAGTTTACCAGAGAGGAGGTCGCGAAGGTGGGCTGCTCAATATTACTTATTCTATTCATGAATTGACTACAAAACCCGCATTCGTAGCATAACACGGATGGGGACTTGGTCAGTTGGCCTACTAGTATTGGATGCACGCTTTTAGCCCTCGGACTCATTGGTTGCCCAATCTTCAGTGGATTATTATTGATGCAAAGGTCTACAATATAACCCGCTTCAAGGATTTGCATCCAGGAGGAGCATCTGTGTTCTTCGACGATGATATTCGTACGGTACTTGATACACATTTAATCCTACACCATTTTCACAGTTTTACTCTAGCGGGCCAAGATGCAACAGAGGCCTTCTACGGACTTCATCGTCATGAAGTGTTGGAAAGACCGCAATACAAGCGGTTACAGATCGGCATAATCGCAGGGGAGGAACCCGAAATCGTCAGCCGTCCACCTGGGGCTTCAAGCAAGGTTCCGTATGCAGAACCAACTTGGTTGGCAGAAGGCTATTACAGTCCTTATTTCAAAGAGGCAAGAGGTTCGGTAATTGGTGCTCGTTCTGCTGACGATCGGTTGCTACAGAGCCACAAGAATTTGCAAATTGAGGTGAGGAAATTCGTTGACGAAGTGCTCTATCCGGACAGCGTGGTATGTTCAAACACGCCGTCTGGGTTTCCCTGTCTTCTGAAAACTTTTAGGCCCGAGAAGCAGATGGAAAACGCTTTAGTGAAGATGTCCATCGGAAGATGGCGTACGTTTATCATCTTACCACATACAATTCAACTGAGTTTAAGCACACCATAGCGATTTAAATCTCATTGCCATGCGTATGGGTCCTGGCAAACACCTCCAAGGGCTTACACTCTGGAATGGACTCATAAAGCCAGAAGAAGTACGCATGTCATTCGTTGAATTTCTATTGTTCTTACCATGTCATCCCCAGTTCGACTACTTCCATGAGGTAAAATGCTACCCTATTTTTGCTTGCTTGTGTATCAATCTGTATTGCAGCTCGTCATCACTCAAGAAATCTCACGCATGGGTAATCGTGGATACGGCGACGGGCTTCTTTCCGGCACATTAATCGGGCTTCCACCTGTTTTAAACTTTGCACGCCCCGAACTTAAGAAGAAAGTTTTGGCTGAAGCATTCTCCGGGAAGAAGCTACTCTGTCTGGCTATCACCGAAGCATTTGCCGGTAGCGACGTTTCCGGACTAAAAACATATGCCAAGAAGACTGGGGACGGAAAGCATTGGATTATCAACGGAACAAAGAAATGGATTACTAATGGAACGTGAGAAGCTTATCTTCCTGTTTACCATCCGTTACCTATCCCGCTCACTCCATCCATCCATCAGATTCGCGGATTAGTGCGCTTTACTTCTCTTTTTAACCTTGCAATTGCTTACAATAGTGATGATCATAGTTTCACTGTGGGTTGTAGGACAGATGTGAGTTTTTTTTGCTTTTTAGCGAAAACCAGCAGTTCAACTCTTACTTCTCGCAGAATGGTTTTACTGTGATATTAGTGGACAGACATGCGTCGGAAGGTGTAGAGACCAAGGCAATCAAAACATCATACTCACCGACGGCTGGGACAGCTTTCATATCATTTGAGAACGTCAAGGTTCCCATAGAGAATACCCTGGGTGAAGAAGGGAAGGGAATATTCGTTATCCTTTCCAACTTCAATCACGAACGTTTTTTGATGTGTGGAGCTTCTGCCATTTCACAGAGAGTCATCGTCGAGGAGTGCATGAAGTACGTGGCAATATATTGTTATCGACCTACTCTTTTATTTTATTTCTTGTTTTGGTGCACAGATGGATAAACCAGCGGAAAGCGTTTGGAAAATCACTGTCATCACAAGCGGTTATTCGGAGTAAAATGGCAGCAATGATCGCAAGGACAGAAAGCGTACAGGCTTGGTTGGAATCTATCACTTATCAGATGAATAATATGTCCTACAAGGAGCAGTCGGCAAAACTGGCTGGGTATGGGCTGTGATTGTATGTTGTTTGAGTTTTGACTGACAATCTTTTACGAAGGCCTATTGGATTGCTGAAAATGTACTCCACAAGGTGTGCACAGGAAACTGCGACCGATGCAGTGCAGATATTTGGTGGACGAGGTATCACTGCTTCCGGCATGGGGAACCGAATTGAGCATGTGAGTTCGTCGTCAAGTTGAGGATTTATTCATCTGAAGGATTGATTCTAGTACCACCGAACTGTACCTTTCGATGCGATTTTGGGTGGAAGTGAGGACGTGCTTGGTGATCTGGGTGAGGTTTCTCAACGGGTTATTTCGCGTTCATGGTTCGTCTGCTAACCTGGATATATAGGTGTCAGACAAGCGATCAAGGGTATTCCCAAGAATGCGAGGTTGTAATTGTACTCGTAATAATTGTTTTCTTAATTTAATCATATTCACTATACTTTCCCATTGCATTTTACGCTGTGATGAAGACTCGATTTCAGATACCAATCACCTAGAACCTCGAGCCACTTGAAAATTCAACTATCGTCGTCGCAATTCTTGGGAAGCAAAACAAATAGTATGCGACTTATATACAGAAGATCCAGTTGATAGACAAAATACAATCCTGCTATTACATTTGCTCTATGGGATATATAATATCACATCATGCCCAATTGTCCACCAAAGAATCACGCATCTCTCCAATGACCGCTGCAGAATCTTGACCTTGTAATTCTGAAAAAAAAGCGACATGAATGGCCGAAGTGAAGAGAAGAAAAGAAGACGGACTGAAGGTAGCTTCAATGACGCTTATTTCCGTTGCTGTTGTGTCAAACCCAGTGAAAGCACACCAGTCATTGACAACGAGGCCTGCTCCAATAACATCAGAACCCCGATTTACCGTGCCAGCCTATCGATCTCATTCAATGACTGATAATACGCGCAAGTTTTGAGAGATCCACTGACCACTAATGGCACCTGTAGTAAGCTACTGAGCTCGTCCTGATCTTGTACGCTCGTTTTTGGGTGGACGAGGCCGCCCTGGTTTGTGATGGCGCAGTAGCTGCCGACTAGGACGTTGTCCGCGATGGTCTGGCGGAACACCTCGACCTTCAGCACGTCGGCGATGATCTCTTCCGTCTCCCGATCGACATCTGGGTGGACGAGTGCAACGTAGTCGTTGCATGCGATCACGTTTCCCAGGGCAGATAGACGCTCCTCAACTCTTTGGATGGCCACGGCATCTGGGAGCGAGTTGCGCAGGTGTTGTAGTTCTTGGTCTGTGGTTGTTGAAGGAACGAGGAGGCCGTGTCGATTACCTAGGCATCAAAAGCTCGATCTAGAGATAGGTGCTTTTGCGAGGAGGAGGGGTTCATACCGGCCGTTAACCTCCCGACGATCCGCATGCCTCCAATACTCGTGTGCACGATGGGAACTACATCTCCCAACTCGGATTCAAAGGCAGAGTAAAAGTTGGTGCTGCCTTGGATGGCACATAGACAATAGCTGTTTGTCAACTTGGCGAACACTCCGACGTCGCTGCTGTTTTCGAATTGAATGCCTGTAAGGGAGTGTGATCAAAGCGATCGCTTAGATTTATTTTTCCTTCAAAAAAAAAAACTTACGTGTGGCCATGGTTTTTTGAGGGTTTGATAGCGGATTTTGTGTGGTTTGCGGAAGTATGTGTGAGATATAAGACGGGTACAAATAGGTGGACGAAGTGTACACCTAGATAGCGTTGGGTTCTAATGTACAAGGTCAAGTTATAAACTTCGGTCGGCGCGTAGAGCAGTCACATCACTGGCAGACTCACGGCGCCTCCAGTCATTCCCAGTCACCGGCCCGCGTATCTTTCTTCTGCTTCGGATCCGTTGGGTCATTCAAAGACCTGGTGTCAAGAGTCATTCAAGAAGCTAAAATCATCCGTTGTTAGTAGCATCAGCTCGAGTCATTTTGCTATGCGTGGGCTGTTGCGTGCTGGCAAACTAGCTGTGCAAACGCGTCGCAGGGATGGGTTCTTGAACGCTGCGTCTTCGTTCTTGCATGTGCATAGGAATGTGTCCACTACTGCCAAACATCCTGTGACGAAAATTGAGAAAATATTACTTGACACGATAAAGGTCAGCTTTATCATTTGCTGTTGTCCGTGCAGAAAGCGTCAACAGTTCCCTCAAAGGCCACAGGCCCAATATCCTTCTCCGACTATATGCGGCTCTGTCTGTGCCATCCTACCGAAGGATACTATACAAGGCCACTACATGACATCCTTGGTTCTCGCGGAGACTTTGTCACAAGTCCAGAGATCAGCCAAGTATTCGGAGAAGTGCGTCGTCTTCCGCTCCACTTTCAGTTTGTATATTGTGAGGTAACGAACGCTCAGACTTTTAGCTGGTAGGCATCTGGCTACTTTCTCAGTGGTTGGCTCGAGGCAAGTCGTGTCCTCTGCGGATAGTTGAACTAGGGCCTGGCACGGGTACCTTGATGTATGACTTGCTCAGGGTATGTAGTATTCGAGTGGGGACCATGATTCAGAACATGCTAAAGTCTGTCATCCCCTAGGTCTTTATGCAATTTCCTGCGTCTTCGTCTGCCTTGACGGAGATCCATCTTGTAGAAATGAGTCCCACTCTGCGACTTTTGCAAGAAAGAAAATTAGACTCTGCCGTCAAACAAAATGGATGGAAGATCTATTGGCATGATTCAATAGAAGAAATTCCTCGAGATGACAAGCAGTACACGATGTTGGTAGCGCATGAATTTTTCGATGCTCTACCATTTCATCTAATCGAGGTAAGCGGTGCAAACGCATTTTGTAACAAATTTCATCATCACCTGTCCGGAACTCCAGAAAGCTCAGCAAGGCTGGCAAGAGGTCAAGATAACTTCAGCCCCGGATCCTTCTGCGCCAACAATCTTGACACCATCAAACGTCTCTGCGCTCACAGCAACAACAACACACGCAACTTCATCAACACAATCTGTACCATCTCATTTTCGTCACGTTCTCTCTTCAGAGCCAACAGCGTCCTCTCTCCTCCTCGGTCGCTCCTCTCTCAGATTCAAAAATCTACCAGTTGGAACTCGTGTAGAAGTATCTCCGACTTCTTTCAGACTTGCTCGAAAAGTAGCAGAGCTACTTAGCACGAAGGACGATGATAAACGCGCAGGTGGCAGTGCTTTGATCGTCGACTACGGCGACGATCGTGCGTTTGGTAACTCCTTCAGGGTAATGTTTTATTTTTTTCAATTTATTTCTCTCACGGGCTCGACTCATCTTTTATGGATATCAAAAAGGCTTTCAAGAATCATAAAATCGTAGACGTTTTCCATCGTCCAGGCGACTGCGATCTAACGGTAAACGTTGATTTTGCATACCTCAAAGAGGCGATGTCGGATTTAGGTGCGAATCATTCAGCAGTTTCGTTTCTTTTCGTTAATATTGGTATCATTTCATAGTCCTTATCCACGGTATCATCTCTCAAGCAGACTTTCTCACCCGAATGGGTATTAATGTGCGAACCGAGGCGCTGACAAAATCTGCACAATCCGAAGAACGGAAGGATGATATTGACACGGCTGCAAAGAGGTTAGTTGACCTCAATGGTATGGGAACTCAGTACAAAGTTCTCGGTATCACCAGTGCGGTGGATCCTTCTCAGCGGACAGATGATGTTTGGCCCTTTGTAAAGCTTGATCCACAACTCTTGTGAATGACTATAAACCTAATGCTAGCAGGTAATAAACAAAATGGCCCGTCTAGGTTAAATGATCTACAGTAATTAGAATTGATTAAATGAGCGTAGAAAGTCGGAACTAATCATTTTATATTACGGATTCAACATCACCGATTGTCTAAAGGGGTTTTGGGCTTAGAAGACCACTCCTCCTCTCTTCTTTCCTCTTGCGAAGACTGGCCATGTTCTTCGCTCTTTTAGCCATCCAAGACTCTTCATCAGCTTCACTGGCACAAGACGATAGCTTACGATGCGCATGAACTTTCGCCCTAACAGGCAAACCAGCAGCCTCAAGGACGGTCATCACAGGTGCATGTGATCGTGTTGTATGCATCCGATGAGCATAAGAAGACGTGAATCTATCGAGGAGTCTCGGTCAGGGCGAACGCGAAAGAAAAATATCAGTTTTAAGCATACCCGGGACCCAAAATGAATTCTCCCCCAAGCTGCCGGAGGTTACCACCATCTTTTAAAACCGGCAGGCAGTTAGTTAATGCGTTTTTCAAAACCATGCCCATCCCGGTAAAGATACCATGCTTGACATAGTCGCCAGATTCGCATTTAGGGCCCATAGAAGTTGTACGCAATGTCATGCCTAGAGCTCTATACACATCAAGCGATGGATCAGTGTATATCTTGAATGGAAATTTGAATATTTCTGAGTCGCACCAGTTGTCAATACAAGAGCCAACAAGGATAAATTTAAGCACGCACTGCGATAACCCTTGATCATGGCATGTGAACCGTTCCCCACAACGACGAGGTTTACATCATGTGAACTCAGCATATCAAGGTTTGCAGTTGTATTCAGCGAATACATGTAGTCCTGACAAAACGGACACCAGAAACATCTAATGAAGATGACAACGGTCTTTTTTTCGTAGAAGAGGGTACCAAAGGGCACGCGAACACCCTTTTCAGAGATCACTTCCAATTTGGAGGCCGCCTCGAGATCAGCACGTGTCGGCAATGCTGTTCTATCAAATCGGATGAAATTGAGCTGTTCGTTTTCGAGGGCTTCGAGTGGTGATTGGTTGATCTTTCGGGGAGGACTGTCACCAATAGGAGCCGTTCGGGGGTGCAGACTCTTACGACCCAAGGGACGAATAACTTGGCCTTTGCAGGATCGCATGTCGGGCTCGAAATGAAATGTTGAATGCGGTCGTTTAGACGCGACCAATGGCTCGGTAAATAAAGGTGGATCCTTCGAGTCGGTGGAACTTTGGCTTCCGTTAAATCCCCAGTCTGAAGGGGGCGACCAGTTCGAAATCCGCCTTGAATGGTGGAGGTGATCTGCTGGAGGTCGAGGAAGTCGACGATCCAGCCATGGGCCCTGGAGTTGTGGGGCAGGGGATAAAGACGTGTTGACGGATACTGTGCGGTCCCTGATACTCATGGAACCTCCGCATAAATGGATGGCAGAATTTTGTGGCAAATGTGGAGTCGAAAACCTATGACTCCTCTCCAAAAGTTGGGGTGTGGACTGACGAATAGCTTTTGGCGGGGCCGGTGGTGAGATACAAACTGGGTCGCTGAAGTTAATAAAGTCGAGTTGAACAGGGTTGTCTGCGGGCTTTTCGAAAGAACTGAAGTCACGTAGATCAGAGTTTGACAACGGGTAGTTGGCTGTAGCTTCCGACCGCACGTCTAGATCCTTTTCGGAGAGTTTGCTGTCGTGCTCGGAGGAAAAGGACTGGTGGTCGCGGTCCGAAACATTGCCGAATCTGGACAAGGACAGCGTAAAGCTTCGCGAGCCGATGAGACTAACTCTCACAGGCGGGAGCACAGCACAACCCGAACTATCCTCTGTATTCGATGACGCCAAGGGAGGGGGCATTGTGAATAGGCGACGATGGACTATTTGATACTTGCGTGCGGAGGAAGCAGGTGTAGCACCAAGGCCTGAAATAGTACGCGACCTAGGTCGCAGGAACCCAGATTTCAGTTGAGCGTGTGTGGTAGATGGTGGCTGGTGCGAGGTGAGATTGCGGCGAAATCTTTCTGCATCGTAGGCCTTGTAAGGATCCCAGTCTTCAGTGGAGTCTAGTAATTGAGACGTTCCCGATCACCGTAAGCGAGAATCAGAGAAGATGACATCCAACACGAACCGTTCGAAAAAAGACTAAACTGGTGAACCGAGCGGAGGTCGCTAAGTGAGGCGAACGGGTTTGAGAGATCAGGGGGTGGGTAGCGGGGGGAGTAGGGAAAATCTACGACTTCGTTGGATAGCATGTATAGGCTGTTTGAAAGAGACAACGTGAAACGGGAACAGCTGGGGAGGCTGACCAGGGGAAGACGGCGACTGGTTGCATGGCGCAGACATTATAATCCGTCTATCGTGTACTAACAGCGAGCCTGAGGGACGTCAGGGACAGGACAGATGACACGCTGTTTTCCCATCGTGGTCTCAATTATGTTTCGGAGACAAAAACAGGGTTCATTCACCGTTCGGCGCTCGACATCAATGCTGAAACCGGTTGGCTGATTACTTGCCCAACACACTGTTTTCCACCTGGAGAACGATAATCTGCCTTGAACGAATCAAACAGGTTGCTGTATTAGATAACTCATGGACATTATCCCCATCCTGCCAAACAATTAATATATAGCCGCATATCCAGAGATCTACAAGTTGCGTCCCCCAAGTGATGCTCCTAGCGCTCAAACATCGCATCTACCATATCTTGGAGCTTCTCCTTCAGGCTCCATCATCAACTGAAAAGGAAACGTTTAGCGAGAACAGTCATAGTAAGGGGGGTTCAACTTACCCGAACAGTTTGGGTAGTAGTGTAAATGGCAGCAATGGTCCCGAATAGCATTAAAGCGATATCGGCAAACTTCTCTCGTTTTGTTCGTGCACATGCCTTGTAGTGAAGCATCGCTGGGTAGACGTAACAAAGCGGGACGCTGTACTTTTGTAAGCTTCGGTGACGAAGAACACAAGTAAGGTTTACTGACCAAGCAAAACTTCCAACAAACGAGACAAACTTATCCAAGTCCTTCGCTCCGACCCAGCTTATGACAGTGCACACAGCGACGATGAAGAACCTAAAGATATTTTTCTGCCATTTCACATACATATCCACTTTACCGCTGCGAGTAAACAGTCCGTTTTCCATGATACGGATAGCAGGGAAAAGTTGAAGGGGTACTGATAGCATGATAGCTATCGAGTACAAAAATTGCACCTTTTAAATAGTGAGACCAGAGTATCTCCACGGAAGAATAGGCCCACCACTTGAACCAGCTTGTTCTCAGCATCAAGATTGACAATGACAACAGTCTGAACGTTCTCCCCGAAGGTCAGATAAGACATGACACCACCACCCGCAAAGAGGACTGGCAAGATATGAATACGGATTTGCAGACTCAAATTCGACACAGAATTGACTCACCTGCCAATACAAGCATTACACCAGTCAAAACTGCGGGGAACCTCCTTGGTTCCTTCATGGCGTCAGTGATCGGAATAACCAAGCCAATTCCTTCTGTAGATATTATTAGATGATAGAATACTAATGATTCTAGGTATTCAGCTTACCAAAGCTGAAAACTGCAGTCCTGTATTACAACTCAGCATCGGTAGCCATCAGAAATTCGGAAATCGTACCCAACCAATAATGGGAAATCCTTTGGGTTGAACAGTTCGACGTGTGCAACTCCGTTCTCCTTCATTAAAAATAACTCGCTGCCAAAGATATAAATCAATCCAGCCAGAATGAATGCATCTGCTACCAGGGCTGTCGTGCTCAGCTTGGCCAGATTTCTAACCAATGCAAATGGAAGAATTATGACAAGCTGGGCGAGAATGAAATATTGCACTGGTATGATGCTTGTGCAGTTTGTGATAGCCATTACGAAAGCCTGAAACGAAACTGAGCAAACTCTCTTGATGATGAAATATCGGAAACAACGATCGCACCCGCAAATTCTCTGATACGAAGATTATGTAGGCCGCCACGAAACCAATCTGCGATACAGCAATAGACGTGAGAATGGCATAACGCATGTATGGCCCATAGAGGGCTCCTCCAATATCTAAGCCAACTATGTGAGTAGGGATGAGACGTGTGAAGAAAGCAACCGACCCCCAAAGCTCCCGGAGACAACGAATTTAGTTTTGACCAAGAGCAGGAATGAATATAAGGAGATCAATGCGATAAATACCAACAGGCAGGCCGAGAATAGAATGCCTCCGTTGTAGAACCTGAGCATGAGAATTATTAGATGAAATTTGACACAAAGCCTGGCCAACTTACGCCTTGCCCAAAAAGAGGATACCAGTCCCAACGAAGGCTTTGAGAAGCTGCACGAGTAGATGGATGTTGATCAACGATGAAGACTGTCTTAATTGTGACCTACCATTAACACAGCCTGGACGACGGTTGCATCCCCATGTGGACCAACTGAACCAGCTCGCTTGCGCCTCTGACGAGATCTCGATCTGTCCTTAACGACACTCGAAGACGAAATCAGAGGTGTCCGTTCATCATAATTAATTGGTTTGGCGAGGTCACGATCGAATGTAATAGAAGCACCAAGACTAGCCTCTGCATCTGTCAAAGTAGCAGGCATAAGGTCTTCTCGATCCTGAGCTGCTTCCTCGTCATCCTCTTCGATCTCTTCTAGATCCTCCCCAGCCTGAAAACATGTTGTCAACGATCGACGCAAAGAAATGACAAGAGGTGTTAGAGATATTGGCTCACAAAATGGCCAAAGAGATATAGGAACTCAATAAAGTTGGATGGCATAGGAGGATCGTCTTCGCCCTGCTCATTTGCTCTCATTAGCAGATAGTTGCGACGAAAACCGCCTGGTTCATGAATGTTTGCAAAGGCAGGATTTGGTGCACCAGAAGAACCAGCGAATGAAGCAGCTCTTGGACGAGCTTGACGACGTTGCTCAGTCTGCCACCTGTAGATGTCATGTGTCAAGTCTGCGCCGGGGGTGTGATATGGTATTGGAAATGGTTCTGAGTCTTCTTTTTGAGGAATGCCTTGGGGAATATTGTCAGATGAACGTTTCGATGGACCTTCGTCGCGGTGATCGCAGAAAGACGCAGACGAGGACTTCCTGTCTAGTTGATTTTCCCGCTCTTCCCTAGACACGAGATGCCGCCTTAAAACCTTTGCCTTCTCCTCGTCCGTGAGATCATCGAAATGGTCCTGTCCCCCACTCCCCGAAGCAGGTGTGCCCGGTGTCTGAAGTCTTATCCCACTTGTTACTGGTGTCCCGCTAATTACTGGTGTCCCAGTAGTACTAGGACGATGTTCAGAGGAAGGAGGAGTCGACGATATATTGTTGTCGGACCAGTTTACTGGATTCCTTGGTGGGATGTTTGGAATTGGGGGAGTACCATACTGAGCACGCAGGACCCTGATATTGGGGGACCCGGAAGCTGGGGAGCCATCCAAGTGTTGACTTGGATATGCTCTTGGGCTCCCTATATTGACGGGTCTTGTTGGAGTAGACATGATGAGAGAGAAGAACAAGGTCCCCGTAACGGATTCGGGGATCTCAGGCCACCACGCGAACGTTCTCACGTGGGGAGAACTCAACAGGCTCAACTTGTCACCGGTAGCGAAACTCTTCGAGAGAGTCAGAACTTGAAGGTGAGTGAACGTAGGTGTTGACGAATGCCCAAATCTAACGTTCATGCATAGTGTCGTCCTCGCGTAACTGAGATCAGCTGTGCCAACGGATCTTTATACTCTTTCACGGAAAGTGCGGGAATTCAATGCGATTCTCCGCTATGATATCTAGCAGTTTGATGGTTGAGCAGAACTAGAAATGTCGCTCAATACTGCTATCGAACGCGTCCAACGAGGATTGGACTCGGTCGTCTTTGTCTACAAGTCTCACAACCGTTGGCCTCTCCCTGCTAATCTTCCCAAATTCAATCGCACTCTACAGATCAGTGTCCTTGATTCTTCATTCAACCCACCGACCCTCGCTCACAGAACACTCATCTCCTCCCCCAATCCCTTCGCATCTACCTTTGCCTACGACGCGAAACTCCTTCTCTTATCTGTCCGCAATGCCGACAAATTTGTCAAGCCCGGCGACGCAACCCTCGTTCAAAGGTTGGAGATGATGATTATGTTAGCCCAAGAGGCACACCATGACGAAGCTATTCCTCCTAATGTCGCCGTTGCCATTATCGATCAACCCACCTTCGTTGGAAAGTCCTCCTCCTTGCGTCAATTCCTCCACTCGCACCTTACCGGACTCCTGTCCAATCCTAACCATGGAATCAACTTTCAACTTCTTTTCCTGATAGGATTTGATACTCTTGAACGGATCGTATCCCCGCGTTATTATTCATCGGAGGAGGAGATGCATAGCTCTTTGCGTGTATTTCTTTCCGAAGCCGGAGATAATTCTCGTCTTGTATGTGCTCGAAGGCCTGGTCTCACTCCCATAGGCTCGAATAGCGAAAAATCCACATTAAAAGCTGCCGAGGACTTCAGCAACTCTCAGCGGCTCGCCTTGATAGATATTGAGGACATAGTAGCGACATTTAGCTCCACTCGTATACGACATCAAATTGCAACAGGTGATCCAACCTGGATCGACGCAACTACAACCATACTAGCACATTATATACAAGATTACAACCTGTATTGCCCTCTCGAAACATGATCGAAAACATTAACTCTGTTGCATAACAATGACTGTAAAATACATTTGACAGGAAGTATACCCTAAACAACAAAAAAGATCTTTACTGTACACTAAAGTACATGAGACTCGGAGCATGCTAAAAATGAATTACGAGGTAGAAGCTTGAGCAAACGCGATGGCCACACTCTGTACACAACATTATGTCAGTTGAACCGTGACGAAGAGCCAGATGTACGAACCTCTGAGTGACTGAGTGATATATGGATTGTCTTGATACCTTTGCTTTCCGCAGCAGCTTTTGCTTCTCCATGAAGGACCACACATGGCACACCATTTTCGTTTGGGATAATTTCAATTTCATTCATTGCGGCGGCGGCCCCTTTGGAAGCGATCCCGAGGGACTTGAAAACTGCTTCTTTACCCGCCCACCGAGCGGCGAATGACGATTCTGGGGACGGCTGAGCTCGACAGTACAAAATCTCATTGTCGGTGAAATTACGAGAAACGAATGTAGGGTTTGACGAAGGAACTGCAGAGATCAGCTCTAGAGTGAATGTCATCAGGAACAAGCTGTAAAATAACCGATCTATACAGACCTTGATCAACACCTACTCCAGCAGTAGAAGTTGTATCAGATAAGAACTTGGACATGGTCTTCACTTGAGAAAGGTCGAGTTCTGACTTCGTTTTCAACTTCGTAAACGTGTGCTGGCCGGTCTTGGAACTCAAGGATGCGCGGGCTAATGAATTCAACAAAACTTTGCCTTCCATCTCAGGCGTATATGGTGGACCGTCTTTGATCTTGACCAACGAGTTGTTGATCATCATGTCAGACATGGCCTTGTAGGATTGGAGGGAGCGGCAACGATTTCGTTCCTTGTATGCTTCATAAACTGAAGGCTCAAGCGAGGCGAACAAATATTTGGGATGAATCACGAGAGCTGTCCCACCAACTTGGCCGAAACCAAACGAAGACTAAAGAGACAGTTAATATTGTTGCCAGCATATTATGTGGCGGGAAATTACCATGATACCAGCACGGACGCCATCGGTATAAATAGACTTGGAAGGGAACATAAGATAGCTGTACTTGCGGAAGTTGGCATCGACGTTGCTGAAAGAAAAGGTAAATATGTTAGCTGAGAGGCAGACAGAAACCGATCGCGTACTCGTTGTTACGATTTCCAGGGATGATGCCACTGATGACCGACTGCAACACTCCGGCCATTTGCCACGACGCAGATCCTCCTTTGGAGTGACCAACAAGGCTCTTCTGGGCCATAATAGGAACTGCGTTACCAGGGGTGCGGGAAGTTGAGGCAAACACATCGTTCCATATACGAGTCTCGTTCTTCTCCTACACGATTGAATGGTGTGATTAGCAAATGCAACTCAAGCGCAAAATATGCTTACGTTTGCTCCCGTGCTGGTACCGTGAATAGAGAGAACTCCGATGTCATCCGCTGTCAAACCCCACACCGCAAGAGCGCGACGAAGAGGAGAGATTCGAGGGTCTGTTCCCTCAAGCATGCCGTACGTTGATAAAGCATCCTTTTCCTGCCGAGCAGCTTCTCGTTCTATATCGACGACGCGCGTAGCGAAAAACTCTTCATCTAAGGACGAGTTCTCCTTCTGCAACTTCATCTCTTCTCTGAGTTGTTCGTGTTCATTGTTGAGCCACTCAGAAACCTGATTGCGGCGGAATGCGAGTTGACGGGAGCGATAATCAAGATTAAGGATCGGAAGCGGGTGCTTGGATGGCACTTCGCGAGCGATAGAAAGAGCACCAACTCCAGGGGCAGGGACAGATCGACCAGCTTTGTCCCTAAGAAGCCCTAAGTAAGTAGTTCTTTGTAAGAAAGATATGAAAAACACTCACGTCGAAGTAGATGTGAAACCAATGATACCGCGAATAGGTGCACCGAGCTCGATGGCAGTCTTGGCACTCATTAGAATGTGAACACCAGTACCTTGGGATTCCATGAACTGTAAGAGAAGAAAGATGGCGATCAGCGGACGTGTATGCGAAACCGATAGATGTCTTACCCCTGCCCGGGTTGTTGTAGCAGGACGAGACATTTCAGTTGGTTCGCGTCCCATTGCAAATTCTGTTTCGGAATTACTCGTCGCCTTCATGTTAGCAAACTCAAACGATCCTTCCTCGCTAAGATCGTCAAATCCTCCCGCAATCATGACCTTTGCCTTGCCTGACAAAAGTGTGTCACAGGCGATTTCGATGGACTGGAGCGCAGTGGCACTAGGCACAAATATAAGTCTAAGAAGAAAGAGCAAGCAACAATCTGCTCACCATGCACCAACTGGAACTTTGATTGGACCACTCGAAGATAGCAGAAGCAGGTTAACCCAACCAGCAGTGGTGTTGATGAATCTACAAAGCAGTTAGGGTATAGCCGAGATCGAAAACCTAAGAACTTACGTTTCTTGCAGAATGTCGTTCTGAACCTGCTTCTCTTCACGGCGGTCCTTGAACATCCGCTGTAAACTGGTAACGCCACCCATACCGCTTCCAAGACTTGTTCCCACTTCTGAAGGGTGGACATGTTTATAGAGCTCGTAAGGGTCCGTGACTCCAGACATATTCAGAGCTTCTGCTGTGCAGACCAGTGCCCAAAGTGTTGTACGGTCAACTTGCTGAACAATATCGTCAGGGATTCCATAGCGACCAGCACTCCAACCAGTCGGAATTTGACCCGCAACTAGGCGGTTGAATTCGAACGACTTCGGGACCAGGACTCGAGAGCCTTTCTTGAACTTAACGAACCACTGACCACCTTCTCCAGCCCAAACGTCACATTTATCACCGTGTTCACGTTTGAACTTTTCTGCATCAGCTTCTGCGACTTCCATAGGCTCCAAATCATGAACAAGTTCAACCTCTTGGTTGAACACTTTCTTCTTGGGATCATAACCCCGCCACAGTTCAGGTTCTAGATAAACATCTTAGTCTCCGATCGTGTGATTCAAGATGAATATTTACCAATGAGCCGAACACCGGAATGGCCAAGAATTTCCTTCTCGTATTTTACTTTCACATCTTTTTCGTCAAGAGGTTCGTTCGACTTGCTATCAACCCAGCCAACGTATAATGTTCCACTCTTCAATCGTCCATCGAAATGCTTGATGTATCCCATGATCCAGGCCATCTCCACCCAACCTTCCAAGGTGAAATCACCACGAACTTCCATCTCCCATCTAGTTCGCGAACTTCCCCAGGGCCCAACTTCAGCGAAACCCGTGTTCACGATGACTTTGTCGAGGTCGATCATGCCCCGAAGCTTCGGCAAATCGGCAAGCGATCCAACAGGTTCGAGAACTGGGAATTCGAACTTGAAATTTGCCCGTGGAGTTACATTGACGGTTTGTAAAACTCGTTCAGCATCAACACCGTTGATGATCTTGAAATCAGCGGCATTGTCTCGTGCAATTGCTCGTCGAAGTTCACTCTTCTTGGTTATATTAACACGAATACGAGTTGCGATTTCCGCGAGGTCGGGAAGACGATCCATACCGCCATTGAGATCAGCCCAAATTGGTTCGACTTGAGTGATACTGAACAGCAGTGGGTGCATCAAACCGAGAATATTGAACGCCATTTCCTTCGCCGAGAAAGTCCGAACGCCATAGCTTTCAAGTTCTTGCGAGATCGAGTTGTTGACAGACATTAATCCGGTACCACGAGTCCAACTTCGAGAACATCAGTAGGGTTAAACGAAACAAACTATAACGCTTACCCAATCACAGCTCCGGCAAGACACAAATACTCTCCCCAACTTTCGGCATTCCAGCGGTTGAAAAGAGTCTCCAAAGAGATTTTTGATTCGGAATACAAGCCATCATTACCGAACAACCCGTGATTTGGAGACAATGGAAGGATAACTTGAGTAGGTCTGGTAACGAAGTTGCGACTCGCTTTCTTGTTCTTAACTGCGCCGAGTAGACGGAGAATGTTGACCAACATCATCCGGTGAGCTAGCTCCGATTTGTCGTCTAACCCATCAATTTCCCGACCATTTTCCGGTAAAGCAGCAAAAGGAAGAATATAGTCGAGATCGAGACCTAGAGCGGTATAAATGTAGTCGACGAGAGCTTCAACATCCTGTTTCGACGCCTGATTGAAAGGGACAACCGTCAGGGCAGAACCCTTGCTACCGGAACGTTGATAGATGCTTTGATAGTATTCAACCGTTGCCCGGCTATACCGTGAAGTAGTAATAACTACGTGAGCGCCTCCAGAGAGCAAGCCCTTCATGATCTCGACGCCGATAGACCCCTTGCCAACACCGGTTAGCAATGCATTCTTGTCTTTGAACGAAGTACCGGAAGTAGCGATCTCGTGAAGGATATCGAGATAAACACCTGTCAGATTATTACTGTACTCCCAGCTTACACCGACTTTACGCTTGAGATGGAGAAGAGGAACTTTGTCAGATGACAGCGAAGTGATACCAGAGACCGATTGTGGACGAAGGAATTGCGAAGAAGACCGGCGTGTACGGACAGCCCCATGTCGCGGACGAGGGTGTTCGGGAACTTTGCTACGAAGAGAATTAATGACGCCGTCGTACAAATCTTTTATACGGTTCTTCTGCTCCTTGCTAATGCCAGGTTGCGAACGAACAACGTTCCAAAGCTTTAAGACATCGTCCTGCACCTTCTGAATGTTGACGGGCGTCGAAACGGTGTCTCCACTAGCCATTTCCAGGACATAAGCTTCTAGTTTTCGGACGTTTTCTCGAACAACTTCTGTGTATATGATATCTCCTTTCTCGTTGATCTCGGTGTGGGGTGCAGTGGGGAATGTAACTGTAAGAGACATTAGTCCTCATGAATCAACAATCACAAGATACGCGCAATTACCATCTTTGTACAGAGGCGGTTGATCCAGAACCTCACGGCAATTGTCAGTCAATTCCTGGCCAAATTGTTTAGCAAGAGCGTAGTTTTCACCACGCTTCGGGTCGCAACGTGTAATGCTGTACTGCATGAAAGCCAAGAGGTCGGGATCGGCACGATTCATGACTTCAAGACAACGAGCGGTGATTTCGCGGTCGACAGTAGTGAGACGACCGAAGATAATGTCGTACCACATGACAAGGGCATCTTGACGGACCCAATTCCAGGACGAATCGAATTGACGCGCCTTGAGAGCGTCGAAGGCCGGTTGAATACCGTCGATGTAATAATCTCCATGCTCTCGACCGATGGCATCCAATCGTCCCTGGAGAGCAGCGGAGTTAGCTTTCTCTGCGTCGAATTTGATATCTCCGGAGCGTGAGTCCTTCCCGAGGTACCGCATGTACAGCTCAATGTGTTGAGAAGCGAACTGGTATTGCTCAGTTTGGAACTTGAGGAATTCTTCGCTGTTCATAACGGCTCCTCCGCCTGCTCCACCGGATCCTCCGCCAGCTGAAGCTGTAGTGAGAGAGATCCCGGACCTCTGTGCATAGCTAGCAACGACGCCATCCAACCAGGACTTCGCCTCAGCCTCGGAACCAAGTCTTTTGGGTGGCTCCATAGTTGTTCCCAATAACAAAACTCCATCACTACGTGAGGAACCTAAGCCCCAACTTTTCGATAAGTAAGCCTTGATTGCAGTTAGGTTGAAGCCACCAGGCATTTTTCCCCCGACGAGACGAGACACGAGACCTGATGTATACTTCCCAAGTGATCCGGAGAAGCCAACTGAGAGAGCAGCACCAAGCTCCTCCAACGATAACTCTTCACCCTTTTCCGGAGCAGAAGAGAATTCTTGCCCAAGGTCACCGAGAATTTCATTCTGAAGAGTGGATTTGCCACCAACGAGATCCTTGATCGATTTCGAGAGAGGGACTTCATTGATAGGCTTCTTCAGCTTCTGAGAAATGATGACTGTAAGGATATCCAAACTCTTGATAGGAACATCTTCGATGCTAGCAGCAGAGGCTGCGGCAGGAGCGGGAACAGGTGAAGCAGCGACGACGGCAACTGGAGCAGACGAAGAAGATTCTGGTACTTCAGTCGTAGGAGCGACCAACTCGTCCTCGAACTGATAATAGACTTCCTTCGTATTCTTAGCGTGACAAAGAATGGCGCGGGTACGGCTGACAGAATCGTCGCTGGACTCATACTTCGCCTTCAATGTGCGTGTGGCCATGCCAGTAAGAGTAGGAGATGGGCCAATCTCAATGAAGCGTTCGAAATCGTAGTCTTTAAAGAGAATGTCTTGGGTCTCGATCCATCGCACAGGAGAAGCAAACTGATAAGCAAGGAGTTCGACGAGGATGATATATGCAAGTTGTTGGCGCTGTTCGGAAGAACCCCAGTGCTCCTGGTCCCATTTTCTAAGAACTTTGTCAAGGCGAGGGGAGAGTGTCTGGTCATAGATAAGCTGAGCATAATCCTTGGTAACCTCGAATGGACGTGCGATCAGATTTGGAACGTATCTGCCGATGAGCATATCGGGATTGAGTTGAGAAGCATTTATCTTCTTTGAAAGATCTGCGCAGAAAGGTTAATTCACAAATACGAAATCATGCTTATGAATCACGTACAGGCTCGGAAGGGCATGACACCGGCCCAGAGGTAACGAGAATGGAAAGGTACATCGATTCCTGGAAGGGGTATTGTTGCGAATCCTCGCTCAAGAACAATGTATCCATCGGTCTTTTGTTTTTCTTGCGCTTTGGCAAAGCAAGAATCCACAATATCGCCAAGCATTTCCTTCACCTTCTCTATGGAGAACTTCTCAGTCAACTATTAACAAAAGTCAGTTTCTGTGGAGATGCAGCAGGTGATAACGAACTTTTACGATGTCAATCTTCTCAATCTTGAAGAAATTAAGAACATTGGTCATTGTCTGCAAAGTGACCAATTCTCCAGCACAAACATATTGTTGACCCTATCAAAAATGTTTAGAAAATAATTGCGTTGATCAGAAGGTAGACTTACTTCAACATTGAAGTTGACGATCTCAAGAAGGCAGTTCGTTCGACGAGAAATATCGTCCACGACTTCTCGTAGAGCGGCGTCGGTGAATGACTTCGAGATCCTGCTGGGGTTAACAGCACACATAGCATAATTCGAGCGGTTTTCTGAGTCTCGCTCCACAGCACGTTGCATGGTAATTCCGCGGTAGAAGACGACATCGACCAAAGATGAAATAGGAAGTACGTCGGCGACAGAAGCAAGAGCAGAATATTCTCCTAAGGAATGGCCGGCGAAGATAGCATGCCCCTGGATGAAACCTTTGGACTGCATGTCATGGAATGCAGCCTTTTCTGTGACTACAAGAGCAATCTGAGCAAATTGAGTAGCGAAGAGTAGACCACCAGGATGACTGAATGTATATCGCTGAGTGCGAACATTGATATCGCCGAAAAGAGGTAGGGTCTTGACATTACCGTCTTTGTCCATGGTGTCGTAGGTCATATCCATATAACGCTGTCGGATAGCCTGTCCCTTGATACCACCAAAATGGACCGTCTTCTCCTTTGGATTGTCCTTAACAATTTCGACAATTGAGAAGCCATAGACAGCGAGCAAGTGTTCATCCGCAGCATCCCAAACAGCACGAGCAGCAGGTGAGTTATTATAAAGCTCCATACCCATTCCTGGTTCCTGCGATCCTTGACCTGTAAAAACATAAGCAGTAGGGGGTTGAGCAACCTCGGCAGTTCCCTCGAGGACTTTCTGATCGAGATTATTGAAGGTTTCGATATTTACGACAAAATTCCCCTGACGCATGCCTATATGCTTGATCTTCACCCTGAGATCTTGGCCAGGTAGAACCATGTCGACGAACGAAACCTCATAGCTAAAACAAGTCAAGGGGGGTGACACACCAAAACAAAATAGGACTTACGAAACGACTCTTTCTGGATGTCCTTGAGCAACAACAGTCTCGATATATTTCCTGGTTGCAGCACTGGACCACATCCCATGTGTGATAGTACCAGGTAAGGAAGCGAAATTCGAAAAGTAGGGGTTGACATGAATAGGATTGAAGTCTCCAGAGACTTGGGAGTAGGGTTCATTAGTGAAGGGTGCGGTGAAGACACTAGTATCGTTATTCATGGTATAGCCATCGCCAGGTAAACGTGTAAGAGTCCCTTCAGCAGTGCCGTGCCGTTGGACGTATGCGAGAACGGGGTTTCCGTGACAATCATCCTCCTCGAAGTCGACATAGCCGACCTTTACGAGCCTCTTGATTTGGTCGCGAACAAAGACGTCGCCAGAGACGGTTACAGAGCGATAAGTAGACTTGGTTTTAAAAGCGACTTCGGACTTCAGGCGGAAGATAAGATTGGTGCCGGCCTGGAGGGGTTTCGTCGCATCACGCCAATCAAACCACTCCTTGGATTGGAGTACACCAACGGAGGCGTCATTGTCGAGAGGGACGACGTAATCTGGTTCTGCTGTAATCTCAAACGTGTTCTCGTAGTCTGTGAATCGCCCGCGGTACAAGAAAGAAGATGTGACCTCAATGACGGGCTTTAAATCGCGGAGGATACATCCTGATACTTTTACCACCTTGCCAGCATCACTGTTGATGACCGAAGTGATACGAGCTTCCGCTTTACAAACGTCGCCAGCTCGAAGCGGCTCGGCACCTTTGACCGTACGAAAACCGTTAGAGAGATGGACGAGGTTAAGTAGATCTCCATCAATAGAAGCAGGGAATATCGCCTTCATGATAGCCTAAGACATGGATTAGACAAGGTGGAAAAGGGAAAAATAAGACACCGCTAACCTTCCAACCAGTTACAATTCCGAAATCCATAGGTGCTTGAACCTGCTCATTTCTTGCTGTCTTGAAGGGTTCGCCGTTGTTACCAACAATCGAACAGAACGCCTCGATCTCACTTGCTTGAATTGTAACCTCAGGGGATGCGAAAGTCTCACGAACGTCGATCGACGGCAGAACTTCGTCGTCACCAAACCAGAGCCTCCAGTAGAAGTCTTTAATACGAGTATTACGACCTTCTGCTACCTCGTGGATAGGAACCGAACCCATCGAAGGCACATACTTGAACTGGAGATAGAGAGGTACAGATACGCGATTACGTTCTTCGAAAATTGTAATGTCTATGAATCCGGAAGATGACGCATACTTGATATCGACAGCTTTGAACGATGGCTTCTGCGTTCCAAAAGATCGAGTTGAACCGAAAACCTCCAGACCGGTAGGGAGAGATCCGTCTGTATGAATAACAACCTTCTGGCCAGCGCGAGGAGACAACAGACGACGGAAAGGGTTGTCCACATAGGAAGACCCACGAACAATTGTAGGGTTCGTCAAGATAGCACGTAACCAACTCAAACGGGGGCCTGCTAGATTTTCTAACCAGGCGGAAGTCTCCGGAACAGATTCAGACACATTGAAAACAAGGCTAGTCTTCTCCTTGACACAATCGACGGCTTGAGAAGGAATTGCGGGTGCAGGAGTGAGGTAATCAACAACGGGGACCTTGCTAGCATCTCCATCGTAGAAACGTTGCAACACCCTTTCAACAAGCTTTGAGGTAATATTTCCTAGCAAATCCTTGATCGGCTCGTCCTTGATTTTTGAATGCGCGGCAGCTACGGGACCTTGGAGAATACAGACACGTTGCGGGTCTTGATCGAAGACTGCATCGATGTCCTCGGCTTGCCAGAGAGAATCCTGAAAGCACCACAAACTTTAATACGTGACGACTGAAAAGCAGAAAGTTCTCGCCTTTTTGAACCAAACCTCGAACGTAGCATCCAGCACAGGAATGAATGGTACAGGCTTCTGTCCTGGCCTCTGAGCAATAGCTAAGAAATACGCCTTATCTTCACCGGAGACCAATTGTTGGGTCGCGAGTGGATACGTCTTGAAAAAATCGACCACGAACTTGGAAGGCTGGTCGAGAGAAGAGAAAGACTGAAGGATAGAAGCTTTTTGTCCGCCTCCGTTAACACCAGCGAAACGTTCTTCAGTGCGCCGCAACCAGTCTCCGGTAAGGTTTCTCAGTGAGAGATCGACCCAACGATCCTGATGAGAGACGAACATCAATCGAATCATCCGCAACACAACTTCTTCA
>QLOR01000373.1:0-31165 GCA_003313825.1 Sarcodon aspratus
CATATAACAACACCCTAAAATAATACAGAAACAGAATTATATAGGTCTCATCAAACAAGTCGTCTTCGGCCATGAAAACAACAATAACCACATACATCCCGCGGCCCCATCTCCTCCTCCTCTTCCCCCTACCCTAGAAAGAAAAGAACCTTTTCACAGCTCATCCGATCTCTTCGACCTAGGAGCTCTCAACTTCTGCACATCAATCCTCACAACACCCTCTCCCCCCTTCAAAAAGCTCAAAATATCCTCCTGCGCACTATCCCACTCCACCTTCGACACACTAAACAACTGCACATCCTCCAGCTGACCCACCCTCCCCACATGCTTCACAAAAGAGCGGGCCGACACCAGCCCCGCAGGATCGTTGTAAAACGGAGACGAAGACGCCAAGGTGACGGCGAGGTACGTGTTTGCATCATGGTTCAGGGACATCGAACTTGTATACGGTAGTCGTCGTTGTTGTGGTTGTAAGTTGAACAACGAATATATCTGGCGAACGACAAGTCTCGGTACGTAGAACGTTGGCAATTTCCAATTCGGCAGAATGCGCGCCACGGAAATCAGTAGTAGTACGAGTGGCGTCCGAGTCTGAGACTCGGACGTCCCGTCTCATACTCTTCAAGCTTAACTTCAATACTTACCCACAATCGGAAATTACCACTCAAAGAATCTATGGTCTTCATCCGATCGATTCTTCGAGCGAAGTCGTGTTTGCTGGTTGTCACTGCCCTCCTTTTTTATAGGACTGGTTCTGGAAAATCCAGCGACACGGCGAGCTCAGAATTTTTGATCTTAACGAACCATTCTGTAGTACACGTCCGTTTTGAAAATGATGGGGGTCCCTATCTTCTAGCCCATAGATTTCTAAACCTGTAATCGCTTAGGAAAGGATGAATAAAATGCAAACGATAAAGGGTATGTATGTATGTCACGTCAAAATTATCTTACAACCATCTTCATGTGACCAAGAAAACAACGATACAGACTTATCCACCCCGTACGAACCAAACAAATTCTTTCATACCGTTGACCTCTTGATCTTCCAGGTATTCCACCCCTCTCTGCCTCCGATCGAACCACCTCCGTTGTCAATCACGATGGATTTCGAGGGTGGTAAAGCAGCCATGATGGCGGCGAACAAAATCCCTGCCGCATGTGGAGCCAATTTACGGGCGACGCATTGCATCGACCCGATTCCAAACGTAAGCAACACGGCATCTCGGTTGCCTAAAACCTCTTCGGAATTATGGCGTCTTGGATCGTACACGTGCGGGTTGGGTCCCCATGCTGGGGAACGCTGAAACGTTTCTACATCAGCAACGCCTCGCTGCTTAAACAAGACTCCGACCGCTTTCAGTGCTCGATGAAGCTGTGGAGGACGAATAGGCATCGCACGCGATATATGCCTCGTTGGTGGGTAGAGTCGGAGTGATTCGTTTATCATCGTGTGGATGCAATATCCTTGCTCCCCGTATGACCGCTCAAACTCGCTCCGGATCGGGTTCTTTAAGAAACTGTCGCACAGTGAGTGACTCTCTGAACGCTGGTATTCGTTTGCAACCGTGGTAGCGACAACACGCCACATTGTCTCGAATGACGGAATGATGTAGTCGAAGGGGTTTGGATAGTCGCTACTGGGAACCCATTGATGCAAATAAAATTTCAGCTCATCTAACCCTTTTCTCGACAACCCTCCATACTTGGATTCCTTCCATCTCCGATTTACCTCTTGCCACAACGTGATCGAATTCGAGCACGTTATGATCAGTTTCAAAAAAAGTGACCAGGATGGTAGACAGCGTCACTGCTTGGATAAAACTGTCGAAGGGAATAATAATCGGCTCCTTGGGATTGGTATGAAGAGGTTCCAGGTATCTGGCGACAATCAAGTTAGCGACTTCGACGAATTTATTCCAATCACGAGACCAGCGTTGGAGAAGATTCTTTGTCTCCTTGACGAAGGAATGGTGAACATTCGGATTATCGCTCACGAATGCGTTGGTAAGGTCGAAGGCTGGGATGAGGCGCACATTGGCGAGAGCCCGAGCCCGTAGTTTAGCGTCTGCGTCGTCGTCTAAAGGGTCCAGGAGTGCCTCGATTTCATCCCGCGTTGTAGCGTAGATGTCTGTAACCGGGGAATTGATGTATACGACCATCGCCACACAAACGGCGACAAGGAGAGCGAAAAATGTGCTGCATAGTATATCCATGTTAGCGTGAGGGAGAAACAGACAGACTTGTGGCGACAGCTTTAAAAGTAAAAGTATACATCACAATCTGTCTGCGGGGAATGTTGACCAGTATAGCAAGTGAGGCGGTTTTGTATTAAACAAGCATTGGCGAGGCTAAACAGGTAATAAGTGTCCATCGACGCCACATATGAAAAGCTGCGCGTGACCAGCACAGACGAAATTTTGGCATCTCGAACAATCGTTAACCTGATGATTAACAATGCTTTTCTTGAGCTGGTTCAGACCCCGAAACAAACAGCAGTGAACTGCGCAGAATCCCCTGCATTTCCAGCTGGTCGTTATGTGCTTGGGTGTTGGATTTCGAGACAGTTGGACATGTTGTATCGAAAACAATCTGACTTGCTTTCAGAGAACTTATAGAGAATGGTTTGAGTGAAGATAGCTCGCTGGATGACCAACAACGATTAACAAACATACCTGCCAGACGCACAGACTATTACAGAACCAAGGTAGCTCCTTTTGGGGCAGCAACGTGTAACAACTCCGTGTAACCAGATCATAAGACTAATGGCTTGATTAGATGAAAGGCTCACAACCCTAAGCAGTGCGTCTATGTCTGCCCTTGCTCCAAAAAGATGAGATTAGATCGATAGGAGATAATCGGGACTTCCTGAATTATTAGTTTTGGAATTGAGATGGCGTTCAGTGGCCCTTCTCAAACAACCCTGACACGTAAACCTTCTCGTTGCAGTCTCTGAAATTCTTTGAGGTCGTTTTGGCGGTTTCCGCGCCTGCCTTGGACACATCACGATCATTCCTGCGCCATATTTCAGTCAAGTTTACCCAGATCGTCAACACGATCCGCCTAATACTGTTAATAAATTAGCCACTCGGGGTGGATTAATGGAGCCAAATGCTCTTCTAAATTCGAGTCTGTCACAGAGCGTAACTGGAAGTGGAGACGTGAATGATTTGAAAATCTTTGACAATGGGTTCGTTTCATGCCGTTGGGATTAAGACTTTCTGAAATTGAAATAGGGCTTTGCTATAAACCAGAATATCAGCTGCTCGAAAAGTTGCCTAGACTCTCAATAGACTCATACATACGTGTTAGTAACTCATCCGACTGGAACCAGGTTGGCAAGGATCAACTTGAAAGCCCGCGGCCATCCATCAGATGTGAAAGGAATTTCTCAAATAACAGATGGTTGCACCTTGACATGTTCACGAGCAGTCGGGTGCGAGTGAAAACGATCTGATTAGAACAGGTAGCGGAGGTAATCAGGGAGAACCTTCGGAGTTGAACGTTTTCGTTTGATGGTTCGCGCTCTGGTACGGGCCCGGGCCGGGTGGACAAAAGGGTGTGACTAGATCACGTGCACGCCGTTTCTGTCACTGTAACAACTTGCGGTACTATAATCGGCGCCGTCACTAGAATCGTGGAATCTGATCCTGATTTATGACTCAAGTCCATCCATCGGATACTTTCTCGTCTCAGGACGAACGCGGAGCAAAATCTTCTTCACTCACGACTTGGTCAATGCATAATCGTTTTGCAAAGAGGCGAAGAATCCGAATCGACGTCGGCCACGGAAGGAAGTTCCTCTGACAATAAATGATAAACATGCGTCAGAAAAAAAGTGGTTCACTTGTCGGCGGCACGTGTCAGTGCCGATTATCGTTACATGATAACCTTGCCTGCAATTGTCAGAAGAGGAACAAAGTTTACATGCCCCGCTCGATGATGAGTACTGATAAGGCAGTCGGGTCGCATATGATTCCTCCAACCATTCAATCAGCACTTATCAATAGAAAAATCGAATTACATACTGGTTACTGAAGACCTGCACAACATAGAATTCTTCACCTTCCCTCTATTTGTCTTTCCATTTTTCAATGAACTTCAAGTTCAGCTAGAATCCGTGACTCTTATGTAATGTAACGTTGATTCTTATTTCAATGTGAGGTTCATCTTTATTTTCATCCATGCATCGATGGATAACGTGAACTTAGACTCCCAACGTAAGAAACCCTGTTGTTTTCGGAGATCTCGATCCGGAAACCTTTAAGCGATGGAAAAGTTTGCAGCGGACGTTGCGACATTTTACTAGAATGTCTCAAGGAATTTCCAGCGTCTACAAATGGGGCAGTGAATGCATGCGACAGCCCCAGCAGCCGCATGCTTTCACGGGACTATCTGTCTTTAATTGCAGTGGCGGTCCCTGGCGGATATCAGTGGTTATCAGCAGCGGTCAGCGGTAGTACTAAAGATGTTAGATATCAGCGAGGGTTGGTGTAAGGATGTTGATGTTGGATGTCAGTGCAGACAACTTGCGCGTGCTTGAGTATAATTAACGATCAGATTACAGTACACCGACGCTGAGCGCTGACATGCCGAGATCATCCGCTGATAACCCTTGATATATACGTTACTACATTTCCGGTCAAGCGCTTATATCCAAATTCATATTTTTCTGACGTGTGCAAACGTGGAACGCAATCATGATGCCAACGACTTTCAGTTGGCAAATTGGGCTCCAGCCCTTACTTTAGGACCCACAAACCCAAGCTAAAAATCACACAGTTCTAGGTTATCCAGTACCGCGGAATGGCACTCTACAGGTTAATCAGATTACTGGTATCATACTACACAACATTGGATTCGGATTCGTATCCGCCAGTCCGTTGAAACAAAGGCCACAACTTTATCCTACATCGATCTATACTAATCCATAGTTTTTGTGCGATGCAAATGTTATAGACCAGTACAAATCAATTCCCCTTTTCCCAACTTTTTAATCTTCCAAGTGCTCCACCCGTCTCGGCCTCCAATCGGACCACCTCCGTCATCAATCACGAGCGAACCCGACGGCGGTAAGGCAACCATGATTGCCGCGAACAAAATACCCGCCGCATGTGGAGCCACTTTACGGGCGATACATTGCATCGATCCAATTCCAAATGCAAGCAGAGTGGCGTCTTGGTTTTCTAAAACCTCTTTCGAACTGTGTCGTCTCGGATCATATACATTCGGGTTGGGTCCCCATGCTGTGGACCGCTGAAATGTTTCAATATCAGCTACACCACGCTTTTTAAGGCAAATGCCTAATGCTTCGAATGCTCGGCGGAATTTTGGAGGAGAAATGGGAATCGAACGCGATATGTGCCTCGTTGGTGGGTAGAGTCGAAGTGATTCATTGATCATCGCGTTGACGGTATATCCCTGCTCACAGTATGACTGCTCGAACACTGTCCGAGCGGGGTTTTGTAAGAACTGGTCGCATAGTAAACGACTCTCTGAGTGTCGATATTCGTTTGCCATCGTGGTAGCGACAACACGCCACATTGTCTCGAACGACGGAATGATGTAGTCGAGGGGTTTTGGATATATGCCAGTGGGGACCCATTGGTGCAAATAACCGTTGAGATCGTCTAGGCCTTCTCTTGACAACGTTCCAACCTTCGATTCCTTCCATCTTTGGGTGATGCCTCTCGCCACAGACACCACGTCCTCGAATTCGAGTATATTAGGGTCGGTCTCGAAAAAAGTGATCAGGATTGTGGCTAGCGTTACTGCTTGGACAAAGCTATCGAAGGGTAAATCGCTCGACTCCTCAGGGTTACTGTGAAGGAGCTTCAAGTATTTTGCGACCACCAAATTGGCAACTTCTCCGAATTTATTCCAATCGCGGGACCAGTGTTTGAGGAGACACTTTGTCTCGTTGACGAAGGCATGGTGGACATTTGGATCATCGCTCACGAATGTGTTGCCAAGATCGAATGCTGGGATGAGGCGCAAATTTGCGTGGGCTCTCGCGCGGAGCTTTGTCTGCTCGTCCTCCCCTATGGGATCGAGAAGGGCTTGGATACCCTCCAGCGTCGTCGCGCTGATGTCTGTAGAGGAAAATTTGATGTATACGACGATCGCCAAAAGCATGAGGAGGAGGAGAGTGTAAAATATGCAAGTGAGCATGGTGTGCATGATGATATGACGCAGAAACTGACCGAATTGCGGTGGAGGCTTTATACGTTTCTGTAGCCATCTCCAGTCTACCCCGCGAGGTATGTTGACTGGCATAGGAACTAGGGTGCATGTACCAAATCGAAGCGGAGAGAGTTCCGACCGCCTCGGGACAAATAGAGCGCTGTTGTGACTTCCTCGAGGAGTGAAATAGAGCACGAAGTAAACATTTGATGCGTAGACATCATGTAACCCGGTCGTGGAGCCTCGGATTCATCTAATTTACAGCAAGTATATGATCGAACAACTACAGTACCAGCTCGCAGTGGCACTCGGTTATTACGTCACCGCGCATTTAATATTGGTCTTTCCGACAACTTGGCGTGCTGGGAAATTTCCCACAGCTGCCACTTTAAATATTCAATGCAATAGTAAACTCGATTTTTTATTGGGATCAGGTTTTTTGTACAGTAGGATTATGTGAATCCGGGGGCTCGGCGCCCGAATCCAAAGGCTGAGCATCGTCAGCCCATCAATGGTCAATATCAAGCGGAGAGTCGCGGACGGCCACAGTGCTGTTACGTGCTCCGATTCTTAGGGCAGGATAAATGTAATAGCGGGAGTTGTTTGCAGACCAACTGGGTTACCTTTCCTCGAATGAAAGCTCCTGATTTTCCGAAATGGGGATAGTACGGCCGCGTGACCCCAAACACGGTACGCATCGATACAAAGAACTCGTCGATATGCCAGTGGTTCCTTGGTGATGATCCAGACCAAATGACGTCCAGTGACAATGCGTCTTGGACCTCCCCCGGCCATCCACTACACCAGGGGCGATCACGGACAGAACTTAGAACTGGAGACAATACCTTCCCAGTGTTCGCGACCCTACATCATCATGTGCTCTGTGGAGCTATCCTGAGGCTTCGATGTAAAGCGCCGCCAGGTGCGGAATGATCTTTTATCGTCCAAAATGACTCCAAACTATTGGAAACTTTAGAAACAAGCAAAATTTCGGCAAAATCGTAGTGTATGTATGATCTGTGATTCTGCAAGACAACCCTTATCATATTATTTAGCCAATATTTTCTCGCCGTTTCAAACACATACTGCAAGGGGGTGTGGTTCTGCCACAAGCGGACCTCCGCTCAGCACGGTCGAAGGCAACATGTTGTAACCAACTTCCATACGTCATATTCACACAGAGAATATGTTTGCAAAGAAAGCACATTGATTCTATATGCATACTTGTCATCAGATCATTCGACCGTCTCTATCCAGTAAATTAATATGTGTGGAGTAAGGGGAAAGAGATGATCACGACTACTCCCCCGCAACAAAATTTCAGATCAGCCCAATACGAGATCGGACCTCCCACATCGTGGCTTCCGAGACTGCAATGGCTTTCTGTGCCCCTTTTTCGGCAACCTGTGACAAATAGGCTTTCTCTTTGCGTAGTCTCTGAAATTCTTCACGAGGCCTTTTCAGAAGTTGTTCCACTGCTTCTGTGACATCTGACTTGAGCTCCCCGTGACCTTTTCCTTCGTAACGTTTTCCAACCTCCGCGGGATCCTCTTCAGAACATGCTGCAAGCATTGTCAACAAATTAGCTGTCCCAGGTCGCTTGATGGGATCATATGTTATCCCGATCTCCGAGTCCGTGACCGCGCTGCGGATCTTTGAACGGACTTGAGCAAAATCATCCGTGAGAAGAATACGCGACTGAATATCAGGGGATGATTTGGACATTTTCGATGATGGGTCTCTGAGAGATAATATACGTCGTGAGGGTGCTCCAGAAATATCAGCACAATCAACGGTGAGAAAAGGAAAGTATCGCACTGATTACATGCTGGGGTAAAGGAAATAGAGGCTTGTCCGCTTGGAATGTGCGATTGAAAATGTCGGCAAGATCCCGCGATAACTCGAGGTGTTGCTGTTGATCTTCGCCTACAGGGACGTGTGTAGCCCTGTCATTTGATCAGAACGAACTATTCAATTTTGATTGGAATCATACCTGTATGCCAAGATATCTGCTGCTTGAAGAACTGGATACGTAAAGAGACCGACGTTAAGGAGACTTTCATCGACTTCCGATTCATCTTTCGCGTTGCGAGATACAGCTAGCTTGGACTGAGTTACATATTGGTCAAAAATTATCCTTGTCTGTGGCCTGCAGGGATGCACAGACCTTCCATGTCGTCATCCTACGCAACTTTCCCATAGAAGTGAGACAGTTCAGTATCCATGCCAACTCGGCATGGTTTTGATTCTGAACTCGTGGTAAGATTCAGGCCCTTATACCATGGAGGTTACATACGCGTTCTTGATGAAAAACAATAGACCGGTCTGGATTTATCCCGACAGCGAGCAGAGCTGCGAACATATCCATTCTGGCTTCACTCAAGCTTTTGGGGTTTTGAGGAAGAGTAAGTGCGTGCAAACCGACAATGGAGTATATCAGCTGATCTTCTGGCGATGCATCTCGTTGTAGTTTGACCCAGTTCAATAATGCCCCCAGGTAATTACCTAGCTAGCCATGGTTTATCAGTGACGGGCGATGTATGGCACTCATGCGACATACGTGAGGGATACCTGTCGGTTGAATGCCAGAAAATATAACTTTTCTTGGACGCCTTGATGCGTCAGTAGAATAACAACGAGAAATTTTGCGAAAAGAGCTGGTCACCACAGCGTGAGGAGACACAAGATTCCGCAGAGCATATCTGGTCCACCCACTCATTCTAAGAGCAGAAACAGTTAGAATGGCCAAGGTGGAAGGAGTCTCAACCCTGTGCGGTCAATTGCACAGTGTGTTGACGCGAACTTCCGCGCGTCTAACACTGACGTCCACCTTCATTATTAGTCGGACAGCCGGACTCTTACAATAGTGTCTGGAGGCGACTAGTACCTCTTTCGCTGGGATCCCACTGGAATGCACCGAACCTCCCTTCTAGCTTGTTCTCGTTGTTTGCCGGGTCTTCGGAGGATCGAAAAGCAGGTTTCCGTGCGCGCTTTTCACAATAATGTAGCGAAGCAAAGACAACCAGGCTCTCAATCCCATTCAAAATACCCTCGAATACCTCAGGTACCTGCGGAATATGTTCCTAAATTTCGACCTTCACGGCAACAGCCATCGATCGATTCTCGGACAACTGTTTACCAGCGGCTGAAAGACTATGTGAGACAGTGGGGTAATGAAAGGACGACGAGACGTCTTGAAGCTTTTGGAGTTACAAAAAACGAATGCAAGGAGCTCCTTTCTACGTTCTACAAATGCGCACATAACCAGTCCTTGCCGTCTATCGACAGATACGATGCCGCGACGTTAACCCAGCTGTCGACTACACTCACTGATCTCAAACAGGGCTTAGAGATTGAGCGGTCCATCACTCGAATTTTTCTCGATTGGGTCCTATTACCGGAGTTTCTGCGGTTGTACAACACTTCTGTTTCCCAATCCACCCTCGATCGTCTTCGGGATATACGTTCTACAACGGATTTCCCGCATCCAGCGGAATGGTATCCTATAGCCCGCACAATGAAGCGCAAAATAATTATGCACGTCGGCCCTACCAACAGCGGAAAGACTCATCATGCATTACGAGCTTTAGCCGCCGCAAGGACAGGTGTTTATGCGGGTCCTCTGCGCCTGCTTGCACACGAGATTTGGGACCGTCTGAACAATGGTCAAATTGTACCTCTTGGTGCCGACGTGGACACAAATGTAGAGCCTGATGACAACGGAGGCACCGACATACTGGACGGAAGCCCTGGGGCCGCACGAGTCATCACGAAGGAAGCAAACCTACGCTATGCAAAAGCTTGTAACTTGCTCACCGGAGAAGAACAACGTTTAGTCGCCGATGATGCGCTCCTCAGTTGCACGGTGGAGATGTTGCCTCTTTCTCAGCTGTTTGATGTGGCAGTTGTAGACGAAATACAGATGATAGCGGACGAGGCTAGAGGGAGTGGTTGGACGGGTGCTGTGTTGGGACTGTGCGCCAAAGAGATTCACCTCTGCGGCGAGGAGACGGCGATTCCCATCATAGAGAAACTGGTGAAACAGACCGGCGACGAGTTACTCGTGAATCGGTACGAGAGGCTGACGCCTCTTCATGTGGCGGACAAAAGTCTAGATGGCGACTACAACCAAATCAGAAAAGGAGATTGTGTAGTCACGTTCAGTCGCTCCGGAATATACGCCATCAAAACAGAGATAGAACGGGTGACTGGTTTCAAGTGTGCTGTCGCATACGGCCGTCTGCCTCCTGAAATCAGAAGCGAGCAAGCCGCGTTATTCAACGATCCATCTAGCGGTTATGATGTCATGGTCGGTAGTGATGCTATTGGGATGGGGTTGAACCTGTACGTTCAGTTGGGCAAGTTCTATTCCATTTGGTTTCTGATCATCTTTTAGTAAAATCAAAAGGATTGTGTTTTCTGCTGTTAGAAAGTGGGATGGCAAGCACGATCAAGAGCTATCCGTCTCTCAAATTAAACAAATAGCAGGACGAGCTGGGCGTTACGGCCTGCATGGAGACTCAAACGCTGCGGGAATCGCCACGACACTACATCCTGAAGATCTTCCTATTCTAAGGGAAGCATTAAATACTCCATTACCGCCATTGCTATATGCTGGACTCCCTCATGACTCGGACGCTCTGACCAGGCTTCACCGTGTTTTGCCTCCTGGTCACAGGAATCTTTCCATCCTTGTGGATTATTTTAATCATCTCTGCAGGTTCCCTGAACCTTACAAATTTTCATCAGATCATAATTACGCAAGATCAGCAGCTGCTCTTGATCCATACTTTGGAGACCTCTTTGTAGAAGACGTCGTTTTCTGGCATCTTGCGCCTATTCAGTGGAGAGACGAAGGATCAGCTGAAGTTGCTCGACACTTCTTACGGTCTTTCCGAGACAGAATGACGGTCGACCTGATAGGGGCGCTTGAAACCACTGGTTTGACTCCAGCACTCAGGGAGGTACTCAAGGTGATGGCGACACAATCAAGTTCGGAGGCCGAGAGTAGACTATCCTTACGAAACCCAGCACCGAAGATGGTGACATTGGAAACACTTCACAGATCGCTCGTGCTGTATCTTTGGATGAGCATGAGGAATCCGAGCATCTTTTTCGACCATATAGCAGCGTACGAGTTGAAGGAGGAGACGGAGAAAGCGATGGATTTTCTTCTTCAAGTTTTGACGAAGAAAGGAGGTGCTAATCGGCCTTTTGATAATCGTAAAGGAAAGTCGGAGCGGCGGGTACTTTACAAGGACAGGCGGGAGGTTGTTTTGGAAAGGGCAAAAAGGAGAGCAGGGCGGATAGAGGCTGTCGTATCTTCTATATAATTCTACAGCCGACTATAATAATTGGCTAATGGCGATGGGGGAACACTGAGTTAGAATCGGATACCCAGGTAACATTTACATGGCTGACGTCTTCAGGGAGAACTACATATTCTTCACACGTCGCAATCAAAGTTTTCAGGAGCTGATGCACAAATCTCAGCAAGATCCAGTTTCGAAGACGACATTCTCACCATCACACGGTCTTCGGACCACATATCCGACCAACCTAATGGACTCGGAGATTCAGACAAAGTGGTCAGTAGATACTTTGCCAAATGCCAGAAACTCGACGGAGAGCTTTTCTGCTACCAGGAAGCATTTTCAGCTTATTCCCACCATTAAAAGATTAAGAAAGTTCGACTTTCTCAACTCCCTACCTCTTCTGCGATTTTATTACAATCTTCGATATAATTCATCATGTTCGGGATCAATATGTCTTGGGTTCTTGTTGCATGTTGATCAGCACGAAATGCCCATTTATGTCGTCTCGAAAAACCGGGGTCTAGGATGTCAGAATGCCTTTTTAGACCTTTTCCTTGTTTGATTAGAATCTGCTCGGAGCTGATCAGTTTTTCCTTCACGTTGGGATGATAGGAAGGCAGTATGGTACCATGGCTGTCCCCAGTGACATGGACTGGAGGGCGGTCAAGAAGGTGTGCTGGAATTTAAGCTCCTTGTACGATAACGAGTCTAAGTTGGAAAAGGGCTTTGTTTGAGCAAAAGAAATTCGATCTTTGGAGCTACGCATACGTACCCTGCGATAGGTGCGGTAGCAAATCGTCTAAACAACCCAGGTGTGTTTCTAGCACCTGAGTTATGTACCAATATGCAAAGGGTAGTTCGTGAGCGCAGTATAAACCCAATTGGAAACCGGAAAGTATGATGTTCGTGATTGTCGATAGTCGCCACAACAAAGGAATATGTGGTAGAAATCGAAGAACGTGGGAATCTTCAGATGACTCGTTGTACGACTGAGGACAAAGCGGAATGAGATGAAGGTGAAAAACTTACTGAAATCGTCAGAAATCCTAGTAGACGTATAAACAAGTCGTGTAGGACGTGCCAATCCGATGTCATGTTCATGAGGTGGCGCCTCCGGCGGGGCAAGTTGTACCAGTACGATGTTACATGTTCCTTCACCAACTTTACAGGTCAAGATGGTCCATTAATGTCGGAGAGGCGAAGAATCGAAGAAACGAACCTTGATGATTTGATTTTCAAAAAGGAGGAGCGGCGGATCATCTTGCCCAATCCAGCGCTCCTTTATCAGGGATGAAATCCTCTCATAAGAAACTCCAACGGATTCAATGAAGAAGCGATCAACTATCCAATTTTGTGGGAACCCGGTTAGAACGCGGTTTCCATGATGGAAGACCGTCTACATACGTCCTTAGGCGGAATAGTGATATGGGAGGAAACAAATACTGGCCTGAGTCAAAGATCTGATATAAGGCAGTCGTTCACCTGGAATTGGAGACCATACACGAAGAAAGCCAACGATCTAGGAAATGGTTATAGTGTAAAGCCTCAAGCGTAGAATATTGCTTTACCTCCCATGTACACAGGCTAGCGATTCCAGACAGATGATAAAGTTCCTGCAGACCGGAGCAAAAAGCTTCTACTGAACTCCATACCTCCTCTTGAGGTGACATCTCAATCACACGGAGTGGCATGAAAGAATGGAGGCGACGGGTGATGAAAGGATCAAATACTAACATGGCCGGTGAATCTGGAAGCAGATGGCAAGGCGGTTTGCTCCGGATGCGACACAAACAGTTGCGTGCCTCGTTGAGCCTAGAGTAGAGCAGTTCCCGCTGTTGTGGAACTTCAAAAGACATCAATTCAAGCAGAGCCTAGCACCAGCATAAGTATCCAGACACAGACTACGAGTTTAGATAAAAGCAAACCTTTCTTAACTGTAGTCTTAACAGAAGGGAATCACGACAGGAGTCTTCTACTGATGGGAGATGTCAAGAAGATGCAACATCGAAGGGTGAGTTTGTTACATTTTGATGTATTCAGGAGCCAAAAGATGGCCTCGTCAAGTCTAGCAACAATTGCTGAAACAGGAATTTCTTCACAGAGCGAGATTTCTGACTTCTCCGATTGCCAGTCTTCTTGCTACAGGTACAAATGAGCCAGGAAGGTCAAATCGGACATGAGAAGACGCTGACGTCGTACACGCGGCTTTTTGCAAGTTCCACCCAAGCTAAAGCGCATGATTTGAGAAGACCAAGGACTGCAGCTCTAAGAACTACTGTGATGAGTTCCATTGGACGAGCCTGGTCTTTGGTTGGCCAAACTCGAGAGATTAAGTCTGGGTTGATATCTGCGAGACTGTGAACATAGAGAAATGTGTACACGGTTTGAGAGAGTGTGCTCCCTGCATGCCATTCCATCTATAGAGATAAAATACATTGCGTGCTCGGAAGGAGGGAACATTTACCTCGCACGCAAATGATCGATCTATAACCCAACACACTTCCTGAGACGATAAGGGAGTTAACGGATCGAAAAGTCTTTTGCATTTTTGTTCAAGAGGCATTCCGCTGTCCATACGAGGTTCGCCTATCTTCACCCATCGTACATCAGTCGGTAGAGAAGGTGAGGATGTATTGGGCTTATTCGAACCTCAAGTGCACTCATAGCATCGTGCAAGGTATAACCCTCAGCGAAAATGGGGCTTTCAGGGTGGATGTCTGCATAAAGGACCAATGTCATTGATTGAGAGACTCAGTGTTTGCAATAGCTCACTTCGAGCAGCATTGGCGAACAAATCTGTAACATCGTAGAAATTTTCACCTCCAGGCAACTCGAACCAGAAATCCGAGCCGTTGTGCATAAATACAAGAGATGTTGTCCTGCAGAAAACAGAAAGGAATTGGAAGTTCCGCCAGTGTCACGCAGGTCACAAAGCGGTACTTCGGAGACTCACCATCCCACCTTTTCTCGGACGACTTCAAGTGCTAGCTTGTACGGTTATCGATTTTCACAGCATGTCGCAATGGGGTCAATCTCAGCCTCAATACCCTATTCAGACAGGTTATAATCCACAATTTCCACAGAACTTCGGCGGAGGACTGGTGCCGCAGCAGACAGGTTTTCCAGGACAGAGACCTCAAGGGTTCACGCAGTCGCAGCCCACAGGGTATCTGGGAGCACCTGGTTTACAGCAACAGCAGCCAGGGTTTCAACAGCAACCCACACAGCAGGGAGTATTCCAGCAGCAACAGCCACAGTTTCAACAACCTCAACAGACCGGTTTTCCTGGGAATTTTGTACAGCAGCAAAGACCACCACCACCACCAGTCCCTCCCTTACCAAATCAGTTCCAGCAGCAGAATGTTGGTCAAGGAAATGGGCTCCTGGGTCAGTCTCAACAGCAACAGCCAAATCGATTTCTAAACTCTTCCTCAGCGGTGGCCGGATCCGGAGTGGCACCTCAGGCAACAGGATTTCCTGGTGCAGCAGGGTTTTCATCTGGTTATGGTGGCGGCCAATCTCGTCCACTTGTTCCACAAGCTACAGGATATATCGACCCGCGTTTGACGATGATGTCGAATCTGTTCATGCCTGCTAATCCATCTTTGCCATATGCCGGAGGAGCACCTCAATTACAACCACAAACCGGTCTATCGCTGCAGCAGAATTTTCAACAACATAACCAAGCTCAAAGAGGGACTGCGACCCCGAAGGTCCCGTGGACTTTGACCAAGGCAGAAAAGAAGAATTATGATCAAATATTTAGGTCTTGGGACACAACCAGTTCCGGGTTCATCAGCGGTCAAACTGCTCTCGAGGTGTTCGGACAAAGTGGGTTGGATAAAAATGAGCTTGCGCAGATATGGTAAGATTTAAAATTGTTCGCGAGGTTTAAATCTACTGAGCAGCATACCCAGGGCTCTTGCGGATGCTGACAATCGAGGAAAGCTCAATCTTGCTGAGTTCCACGTCGCCATGGGTCTCATATTTCGCCGTCAGTCGGTCATTTATGTGTATATCTTCGTTATATTGATATCTTCTAGGACTCAATGGAAATGAACTTCCTGATGAGTTGCCTCAAGAAATGGTCCCCCCTTCCGCTCGCGATCTCAATTCATCTGTCGATATAGTAAAGGAAATTTTAAAGAACGACACGCGGTCTGCCAGTTACAACGCTCCTCTTTCAAAAATGAGAGAGCGATCATTCAACAGCCCCGGCGCCTCTGGCGCAGGAGGACGGCAAGATGCCACAGTGTACAAACACGACGAGACTACACCACCTCCAGGAGGAGTATATCAGCCCCGCTCACGGCATGTGGATAGATCTACAGTTCGGGTTAACAGTGATGATCCTGCTGAGGACTTATCTGTGATGAGAAGACAGCTGGAAAACACCGCTCGAATGCTTGATCGTGCTACTGAAGAAAGTGCCTCTAGGACAAGGGAAGATGAAGAGTTGGAACGAGAAATGGGAGACTTGCGGTACAGGATCAAGCATCTTCAGGATGACTTGGATTATGTTTCTCGAGGGCCCAGATCAGTCTCGAAGGATGAGGAGAGGAGGAAGTTGGAAAGGGAGTTACTTCACCTAATGCATGAAAAACTGCCATCACTGGAGAAGAAGATAGAGGAAAATCAAATCAGGAAGGATAGGGAGAAGAGAGATCAACTGCGAGAGAGAGACAGGAGGAACGAACATTTCGGAAAGTTTAGTGATGGTAATGATGCTCGAGATCCTTACCGTTACAGAGACGAAGACGGCCGGTATTCAAGAGGCAGTTATAGCAGGGACGATAGTAGGGATCGCAGTAGAGATGGTCGTGACAGAGATTACGGCCGCCGTGATTACGACAAATACGACAATCGAGGCGAACGAGGGAGAGACTACGATTATGGTAAATCTCGTACTCCACCACGGGAACGATCTCCTCCACCACCCCCACCTCCTGCCGTAACGAGCGGTACTACTAATATTCCTCCTCCCGCGCCTGCTGCATCTCCTGCTACTGGTCAAAGCAAGATGTCTCGTGAAGAGTATAAAGCGTTTATCAAGGCCGAAGCTCAACGTAAGGTACAAGAACGGCTGCGAGCCTATGGTGTTCACACAGTGTCGATGCCGTCTTCCGAATTTTCTGATGTGGAGGAACGACTCGCTCAAGAGAAAAAGGAAGCTGAAGAGAAAGCCCAGGCGGCAGAGAAGGCTGCGGAAGAACGAATTCGTTTACGGGAAGAGAGATTAGCTAACGAGAAAGCCCTGAAGGAAGGAGTTACCCCTGCACCTGCAAAGCCTCCTCACGCCACAACCCCTACCCCTTCACCACCGAAACCTGCCCCTCCACCACCGAAATCTGCACCTCCACCACCGAAACCACGTAGCCGACCCCCTCCTCGAAAGGTTCAACCATCTGTTATCCCTCGTTCACCTCCCAAACCTCCAGTCTTTGTGGCTCCTATGCCAACTCAGACTCTTGCCTCGCCACCAGAACCTGAAGTCGATCCTGAAGAGGAAATAATACGTAAGCGAGAGGCAGAGCTCCAAAAGAAACGCGAAGCCCGTGAAGCACGTGAGGCACGTATTCGCGAATTGGAGAGACAAGAAGAAGAAGAAGCGAGACTTGTTGAAGCAGAAATTGAAAAGAGAAAACAAGCTCTAGAGAAAAAGTCTTCCACAGTACAACCTCCTGCTCCACCCTCCGTTATGGTATCCCCTCCTCCTCCACCCTCAGTTATGGTATCCCCTCCTCCTTTTGCTCCTCCTCAACCTGAACGTAGGGTTGTTGCGCCTCCACCGTCTCCACTCGTTCCTTCTATACCTACCACCCCCGGCGACAAGTCGAGCACGAACCCTTTCAATCGCTTCCTAGGAGATGTATCTGTAACTACGCAACTTCCTGTTGTTCCTTCGGCCCCGACCGTCAATGGAAGAACTAATCCTTTCTTCAGAAGCCAAACTGCGCCTCCGCCTGCTGCCAACGTTGTACCTTCACCTCCAAAAAGTTCTACCCCTGTTCCTATAAAGACGATCTATCATACTGCACCAACTGCTAGCGACGATGACTGGGATGAGATTGTCGAGAAGGAAGAAGGTGACAGCAGTGGGGATGAGTTCACAGGTTCGAGGGATAAACGGAAGAATTTGGCTGAGAAATTCTTTGGCAATATCTTGCCTCCGGCTAGGCCTCAATCAGCAGGACCTGCTGTTGGTGCAAGTAGGTCACAAACCAGTAACTCCATACAAACGTCGACAGCTTCTTCACCATCGACGCCACAACCTCCGGATGATTTTGGTGTTCCAAATGCTCCACCGCCCCCGCCTGCATCAGTGCCAGTGTCCAATCCGCCCGAGAACCTTAATGCGCTCCTGGGTGCTATACAGGGGGGTGCAAGGTTGAAGAAAGCAGTCACCAATGACCGTAGTGGCAGTGCATTGTCGGGTAAAGTGTTAGGGAACGCCACGCCACCACCGCATATCACATCTACCCCACCAACTTATGAACCAGACACTTCCTTTCTCCCAAGGACCTCCGAAGACAATAGTAATCCCCATCTGAGTCACAGACAATCCATCGACTGGTATGCAGGTCTTGCTGCTGATCATGGGGCACCCCGTGATAAGGAGCTTTCACTACCTGCCACGGTCGAGGAGGATGAGTTAGAGCCTACGCCTGTTTCCGTGCCAAATATTCATATCGAGACCATTGCTGATAACAACGATCCTTTGGAGGATGTGGATCGTTCTGTTGGTGCGCAAGCTTGGGCTTTGGTATTCTTTGTGCTGACATTTCTGCAGAATATCGCGTTAGAACTCTGTATCCTTACGAAGGGCAACGTTCTGAAGATTTATGTGAGTGGTTTGCTTCTGGTGCCGCTCCTTGCCCTTAATCGTCATTTCAGCCTTCAGCGAAAATCTGATTTTGACTGCACATCCTTCAAAGTCCGGAGGTGAATGGTGGTATGGAACCGTTGTTCGTGACAACAAGTCTGGTTTCTTCCCACAAACTTACGTCGATCGGATACAATCGAGTATGCTTTTTCCTCTTTGGTTTCGTTTAAGCTGAAATATATGATTTCCGCACAGTCAAAGCGAAAGCAATGTATTCGTACACCGGTAATGGCCCGGATGAGTTGCCATTTGTGGAAGGCGACCATTTTACAGTCGTAGACCGAAGCGAAGGAGATTGGTGGAAGGCAGAACAGGGCGGTTTGGTGTACATCGTGCCTGCTGCTTATTTGGAAGTTGTAGAGGGTTAGTATTCGTGTCAAATACTTGAGTTCTCCTGTTTACCTCCGTCTGTGGCGACAAACAGGCTAAATTTGTTTTTTTTCTATTTCATTCTCATGTATGCTTCAAATATATGTTGGAACCGTTCAGATGCACAGCCCCATACTCGAAATCCGCAAACGATACATTCACTAATGACGAGCGGGAACAGGGAAGAGACAACCTCATACGAAGATTCAACTTACCCAATGGAGCCCCCGTATAAGCATCCATTGGAGAGCGAATCAGAGGACGACAGTGACTCTGAATATTTGTCGTTTACTGAATCTGAAGATTATGTTGATGATGCCGAGGAGCAACACAAACGTGAAAGGGAGGCTCGGGAAGTCGAGCGTAAACGAGTCCTGGAAGCCGCCGGATTGATCGTCAAGAAAGATGAGCGCAGGCCCCCACCGCGGGTCCCTCATCGTTCGAATGGCCGCAGGCCTCCCCCTGCAGTTCCTGATCGGACATCAATGGTGATGGACTCCTTCGATAAGGATTTGCCAGTTGTACCAACAGAGATGGACGCAGACGAAAACGACCATGCTATCCGGTTAGATGACGCATACGAACGTTATGAAGCTTTCAAGTTGACTCAATCCACTTCCGCGAGCCGATTGTCTGTAGCGTCCTTTGATACCACTGCATCTCAGTCGACGACCCCTTCCATACCTCCCCCTTCCCCTCCATTTACGAAAGTATCCAGCGAGATACCCGACAATCGTTCTTCTTATTCGACCTTTTTGAGTTTCCTTGGTCGCAGCAGGACTCCTGCGAATGATAGTGATAAAAGATCAAATTATACGATTTCCGCACCTATCTTGGGTCCAATTGTTACTAGAGAACCTTCTCCAGCTGATCCAGAAAATACGCCCGGATTTGGTAAGGTATGTTATCTATACACATCATTTATTATCAAATACCTCTTATACTCGAATACCGTAAGTCCTGGACTAGTCTCGTAGACAAATCTGCGTTAGAAGGGATACCCCCGAGCGAACGTCGCCGGCAAGAGGTTATTGTCAAGCCTATTGTTTTTGTTTAGTCTCACAACGTATAACAGGCGATATTCGAACTGATCAACACGGAGAATACCTACGTCAGAGATCTCCAACTCATTGTCGAGGTACGCCAGCGTTGGTTTCTCTTTCTATATCTCAGTAACACCTGTTGTCAGGTTTTTTACTCTAGCATGATACCCCTGTTAGACCAGAAGGCGATAACAGTTATATTTGCCAACATAGAAGACATTTTATTGACGAACACGGTGAGAATTATTATTGACTTAGTATTTTACCATACGAGTGACTATCATCAGACGTTCCTGAGCTCCCTTGAAGAACGGCAGAAAGATTGTAGGTTGTACATCGACACTATTGGAGACATCTTGCGGAGTCATATACCAAACATGAAAGTTTATATGGTTTGTTGCTCGTAAACATCTAATCAGATAACTTTTGACGATGAGATTAGGAGTACTGTGTCAATGAGGGCATCGCTATCAAGGTGTTGCAGTCATTGAGGAATTCGAAGCCTGAACTGGGTGCCCATCTACAAGTATGTTCTTGCAAAAGTTCTTGATCGAAGCGCAGTGCTGATCTGATAAATTCAAGCGTCTCCGAGATGATCCTTCTGTCAGAAATCTCGATCTGTCGAGCTATTTGCTAGCTCCTAGTGAGTTTAATAGGCCTCGTTTTTTTGCAGACATCTAATGTAGTGCTATAGTGCAACGTATCACACGATACCCACTTCTCATTCGACAGGTGGCTTAAATTCGTACTTTGCAGTATACATACTTACTCAGTCATTATTCACAGATCTTGCAATACACAGAGGTTCTTCAGGACCGTGATAATATCGAACAGTCGCTCAATATAGCAGAGAGCATCCTTGGTCACATCAACGAAAGTATAAGAGACCAGGAAGGTCAGGAGCGCTTGAGATCCATCTCGCAAGATCTGTGGGTTGGACAAGGGTAATTCACCTTTGCTCAAACAGCCATCAACAAAATATTGCTAACACTTTGTTCTTTTATTCCCCACTAGACGTCTTGATTTGACGGCTCCAACTCGGAACATGGGACCACGGCGACTTATAAAGGAAGGCGTGGTCACGAAATCCAAAAGTGGCAGAAAGCTACGCGCATTTTTATGCAGTGATATTCTAGTCCTTACGGACGAAAATGCGAAGGCGTTATACAGGATGGTGAGTGACATAATTCCTGTCGATGTTTGTGTCGATTTTCATTCTGCTGGGCAATTGAAGCCGATACCTCTTTCTGAAGTTACAGTGGGGGAGTCTTCCAGAGCCCGAGGTATGTCTAAGTCCTTCTTTCCTTCGTGACGTTTGTGGTGCAACTTTTCCTGTTTCATTTTAGATGATGTGTTTCATATTATAGTTGCATACCCTCGAGGGGGCGGAACTATTTCCCTTCGCGCAACGTCAGTTCGTGAATGTCAGCTTTGGGTGCAGATCATCGCCTCTGCTCATCGAGATTGTCGAAAAGCAGATGAACGGGCCATAAAACACAAAACATCGCGTCGGTAATGGGATTTATACCTTGAATCGTTGTTACTGTTATGCGTATTTATCGTTATGGGCAGTATACACATTCACTTTTATTTTTGCATTTAGGACGCTACGGCCTGGGTACTTAGATCGTTCTTGAATTTTCTTGGACAATTCATCATCTAGCACAGTAATAAGACTTTTTTGTTGTATATCAATTGCCTTGCCATGGGAGTGCCGGACCTTTACGGTACTTGTAATAAGTGCTAGCAGAGAGCCTCGCAATCAACTGAATTTTACTACACAATATGTCACAGTCACACCACCGTTCTCTTCCACTTCGTCAATGGCGACGATAGCGCCAGCTCGACTGGCAGCACTGACACGCCTACGGTGCTCAGTCTTCCAAACGTCTTATAATCCCACATCTGCCCGCACTGGAGCTAAATATCTTAGAGCCCGCCTTCGGGGTCCCTCCATGATCAAATACTACCCTCAGACGTTGTCCATTGCCGCGATTATCAAAGAATCCCCGGAGCTCGGTCTGGTGGACTTCAAAGAGCAACAGAGGTTTCAGGATGTAGAGGATAAAAAGGCAAGAGGAAAGGGTGCGCCGAAGAAAGCCAAGTCGAAAGGTGCGTTGCCGCTTTGTTTACACTTTTTTTCGCTGAATCTTTTTTTCTTCTTACAATGTGATATAGCGGAAAGTCGACGTTCACATAGGAAACGATAGCAGAGTTGTCATGTCTGCAGAAATTGTCACTAGCACTCCTTCGTCGGCGCAGAAAATGCAATACCTGCCCTGATTTCTCATGACGCCGCGATCAAGCGTGATAGCGTCGAACAATCATATATACATCTCCGTGGTGTTAAGGGATATTCTCAGAGAAAGGTAGATTAGACCCTGTGAGGCTTGAGCAGCTTTTGCAGTTGTTTTTCACGCAGCCGGAATCCGCTCGGAATAAATATCCAAGTCCACCCATGTGTTCGTCTTAAATCAGGATCCCGGGTCTTCCCTTTACTGAAAATCCATATCCTCGAGTCTTCGCATGAGAAAGTATGGAAAAATCAGCATGTTTTATCGCATGAAAATGGGGAGGGTCGTTGAATTCGTGTGCAGAAGTTCGAAGAAACCCGAGGCAGTCTTGGGCATCCGCAAAATGATCGATTCAAGTCTTACAATGCAAAGTAAGGACTAAGGACTCTTGGTAACCAGGAAAAAAACCCGAACATTACATAGGTACTAAGTACTCAGCGGAGAAATCGAGAAAGAAAAGAAACACGCTACTGTGCGCATACTGGCGGAGGAACCTTGTACAATTTTTTAAGCAGATCGGGGAACATTGGCAAAATAATATGGCAATTAAAACTAGTATCGTATAGAGGATACCTTGGTAAAAAAAAAAGGAAAAAAGAAAGAAAAGTGTACGGTGTGGTGCAAGCTTGCTTATATATATATACGTATAAATGTAGTTGTGTCTAACTCGAGGTCGTGCACATGCTCTTCAGCTCCGGAGGAATGACGAAATTCTTCTGAATAGCGTTCGGGGCAATAACAAACTGGGCAATCATGCCGGGTTTGAGATGGAATCCTATGTTTCCATATTGTTGAGCTTCTCCAGAAAATAACAAAACGTTTGACCCAACTTACCGATATGACAGTGCAAAGCCCAAACTCCTGGATTGTCAGCGGTAAACCTAATTACGACGTTAGAATGACAGAGGTCTCACGAGTGTATAGGAATAAAACGTACTGAGTGACTACCCATCCGTTCTTCGGAACAACGATAGTATCCCTCTCAACCGCAGCGAGAACATCAGCATGAGTTATTTTGTCGAGATCAGCCTGCGTGATATTACTGACCCCGCTAGCTAAAAATTTGTAACCTCCACCGTGATGATGGAAGGGGTGGTTTCTACCATCCCTCGCCGGGTAACTGTGCAATATAAGTCGAATTTCCTTCCCCAGCAAATCGTCTGGGATTATGAATAAATTACGTTCTTCTCCGGATGTGGTAGGGGTCCACGTTGGGTCTTCGTTGATATGGAATAAGGTCGGGTACGCAAAATCGTCGACGTTATAGTGGCTCCCGTCAACTAGGATTTCCGGGAGCCCGTTAACTACGGTTGGGAATGTGTAGTTGATCCACATGGTCAATGCAGGCTCCGGATTTACTATTGTCGCCTTTACATATGGCCTGAGCGTAGTACCATATGCCAAGTCTACGCAGTTTGGATTCGTCGCATTCCACGAAATTGACGTCGGCAACGTCGATGAGGTTGTGTCCCCGTAAGTGACAACACCTCGGACGTCGCTGGTAACGTTAGTTGGGCCGGCATCAACTATAAGGTGCCGTGAGCGCGTGAGAAGAGGTGTGTTAGAGAACTACCTACCACATTGCCCTTGCACAGTGCTCCGAGCCCAGAACTTTTTGCCGGCAGGGACGTTATCTTTTGCACGAACCAAAACATCATATCGTTGACCTGTCTGGGATGGGGGTGAGTGTCAAGAGAAGGGTATACGAGAAACCTCGTTACATACCATCAATGGTACGCTCTGAACCCATGCGCCTCCATCGAGAACCGCGTAATCGGCGGTGACAACTTGCAACTCGTGTTCGTCGATAGAGAACAAAAACGGTGCAAGCTCGGAGGAGCAAATGAGGCGTAGTCTATAAGTCCGCCCAGATTGGAAATTCATATTGAAACCTTTGCCATCTATTGTTGACGAGCACGACGAGGTGGCGGGAGTCGTAGTTTCGTTATACACACACAAGAAAGTCTGGTCAGGTGCCGGATCGCCAATTCCGACATTTGCACTAATAGCAGAGAGAAGGTTGTTCAGGAGCAGATCATCCTCTTCCCAGGAAGTTAGGTTGTAGGCGTCAGTCAACATGATGACTCTTTCCTCATCATAGTGAAATGGGAATGATCCTGGCTCGTCTTCCACAATGAAAGGGCCATATAAACCGTCCATGAGTTGTTCCCGGAAGTGGGCATGCCACATGGTTGAGCCGGCAGGAGCAGGATTCAAGTTGTAAACCATCTTTGTGAGCGGTGGGATTGCACACTGGCTCTGTGTTGGAAACCCGTCATAGTATGGAGTTCCACGTTGGTTTAAACCGTGCCAGTGAATCTACCAAATCCATGAAAGGAGCCTTTAGGTTGTGGTAGAAGGTAGCTCACCGTAGTATAATTATCAGGAAGATCGTTGTAGAGGTTTACTGCTACATTGGAATTAACTGGCGCACGTATGAGAGGACCTAAACAACGACTGTTGACAACCTTGAACCAATCAAGAGAGTTTATATGAGGTACCTGGATATTGTCCTATGGGTGTCAATCATTAGTAGGTGATTTACTTTATCACGAATCAAGCTGACCGTTAACAATGAGCTTGGATCTAACGAGCCCCGGTGAGAGGGTTACATTTTGCTGGGTGACATGGAAGTCGTATGATAGAGTGGCGGCGTTGATAAATGGGAGAGCGACAAGGAGAGTAAGGATTAGCCCACGCATTGTGCTTGAAGTGGAGGCGGCCGACCGACTATCACTGCAGGACTCCCAGTTATATAGGGACTGCATGACATGTCACGAGGAAAGAAACGGCTGGACGACCGAACGGCACATCTCTGCTTGTCAACTAATGTGAGAAGCTTATGATTCCAGTAACACGGGCAGACCGTTCCTTTGTCTCGTACCTATTACTTTTCATTTCATTTCTCCAATCATCACTATCCAGTAGTTCGGCACCACCACGACTCCGAATACTGTGTCATATCCTGTGCCTGCGACTCTTGGGTGTGCCAGTCGCGAAGTAAATAAAAGACCGGGATGGTAAGACTTGGACATCAGTCATAACCAAAAATATGATGTGAGAACAAGCTGGCCAGATTTGTCTCGTTATCGTATGGGGCTTGATTTGTCCTGACCGCGCTGACACTCGATCACCCCAAGAGACCGTTCATGCGTGGGACTTGCGCTTCGGTTGCTGTGGCTTGAAGAACGCCTCAGCAGCTCTAGTCATAAACTGTATAACATCCATTCCGAGAACAAGGTCAAGTGCCGTAGGGTTGTTTGAAGGTTGTGGCGCTGGAAGCACAGAACATGGTGATGTGGGTGTGCTGACTGTGACGATTTTGTGACGAACTTTACAATTGGCCGGCATCCTGAAAACTGGATCCTCGGAAGACGAGTAATGACGAACGGGATCAAGTAATATTGATGAATCGATCGCCGGGACACTGTAAGTCCATAGCGTAGCCAGAATGCATCGGCTGAATATTTACCGCCCAAATTTTGCGCAGTCAGAAATCTATGCAGAGTGTAAGTAAGCAGCCTGACCGTGACTGTCTTAGATTGAAAAACTTGCGGATTACTGGCCCCGATGAATAAAGAAGTCTCCAGATTGTCTGGTATGTAATCCCGTATGGGCCCGGGCAGAATCTGGACATCGCTTTCAATAAAACACACAAAAAAACAGTCAAACATCTGCCAAACGCTCCAGCACATTGCCGTGAGCTCACGTACATGATGGCCGCCGAACTTCAATTGAGTTTCAGACTCGACTCGACTCAACTCCGCCTACATAGTCAGGAAGATTCGACCGAGTTGGGGTGGGTGTCAAATCAGGATATGGATAGCCTTTTGCGCTGCTGCGCTGGAGTAAGCTGGGCCGACTTGGCAAGTGGCGACGACAGCGACAGGTGTGTTCTGTCAATCAATCAGGATCATTGGCATCCGTGAGTGTCCGGTGCCAAGTTTTGTTTCATTTTACACATGTAAAGCGCTGGTATACGGTGCCGCGATTCCGGTTAGTGGGTCGTATCACGTGAGGCCCCACGCCTCCCTCCGGCGAGTCGGATGCTTTCAATATGCACCGTCATCGTCGATGGAAGCTTGTACATATTCAATAACTTTTGGGATTTTTTTCAGTAAGTAATGCATGAATTACCCTCTCGGCCAATTGGGAATTTCGTACTTATGAGTAACATCTCGTGATACAGGGCAGCAGGAATGAAGTGATGCCAGGCCTGCTCCAACGAATGCAAGCGTCCCACCTGCGCTCATCCACAATGGTCCCTGAGCAATGTCCCACATGTCGCCGCTCACTCGATTCAAAACACTGCCAGTTTTGAGCGGCGGCGCGATGATGTTGCCTCGACTACATCAGATCCGATGCGAGCACGAAGGACCTGTCCAGGCTCATGGAGGTAAATCGGTTTGCAAGTCCGACATATGAAAAAAACGAGGCACATATGGTAGTGGATCCATCCGACTCCACAGTTCAGGACCCCTAATGCGTGACGCCAGCATTGGAACTGAACTACGAACTCTGCTATCTCGAAGTTCATTTCGGCTTCATATACCGCCAATACAATACGTGTTATCTTTAATGTGATTGTTGCGCTGGTCTCCTGATACGGTGTATGTAGTCATGCAGAAAACTGACTGATTGCATGCACTACAGGGGACCTCCAAGTGTACGGTACGTTAATATTGCATGACGCGCCGATAATTTAAGATACCGCCTCATCATTCATAACTGAATGCCCTGTGCGCTGCGCCTTCCTGAATGATATGGATTAGGAGCAGGATCACGTCTGCGGACCAAATGCGGCTAAAGTTTAGTCGGTGGACGGGACCGAATCAGCTGCAAATCCGTCCGCCCTTACTTCTGTGCGATCAGGCTAGGGTCGCGCTTTAGCTTCCCACAAAATATGTTGTTCTTGTACCTTGTTTATAAAGACTACTCATATATACATACTTGGTCAACAATTCGATGAGAGCCCGCAGCACGTTTGGATTTCATTTCATTTCGAGTTCATTAAGCTCTTGTCAGCTTTGCAAATATCGGGCCTTTTATTACACGCAAGTTTTCATTAAATTATGCAGGAAGAAGGAGTATTAGTACTTGAAATGTGGAATTGATAGCTACATGACAAGCGCTGGCAGGATAGCAAGCGGGGATGGCAGCTGTGTTTTCCACAGTGGACGACCCAATTCGTCATCCTCCCTAATTCCTATCCGAGCGAATCAAGGCTCGAGTGTACATGAAGCGTTACGCAACGGTACCCCGCACCGCATGATACTGAACACCCCTGCACAGCAGCTATTGAATATTGATGGGTGGACCTTATGGATGGCGAACAATTGGTGGACCGCTGACAGCTTTTGAATAAGGTCACGTTCTCCATCCTCGAGTCGTTCGTCAAGTCAGGGTCGGATGAACAATACGAGCAGATGGGAGATTGCAAAGTTAATTATAGAATCCGCAAAGAGGCCGCGACGGAAATAAGTAGTGCAGAAGGGAGTTCGCTCCCAGAGTGGGGGAGAAATCGGTCCGGGAACCATCAGTGAAGGTAGCGAAAACGTTCTGTATATTGGCCCCGTCGTCCGAAGCGTGTGAGATCGAGATGAAAATTCAAGAGCTGGCAACTGTTCGGTAACAACTTGTAGGGAATTAATCGTTGCCTAGTGCCGCGTTCAAAGTCTTTCACCAGCGGTTTCGTATCTCGCTAAAGATCAGATGAAACAGGACTTGTTCCATAGGTGACCGCCAGACTAGAACGCAGAACTGGATATCCAAAACAGATAACATTAGAACAATAAGTCTAATAAGTTGGAACACGTAGTTGTCCAGTTCGTAAGCAATTGAAACTGCCATCAGTCCTCAACCTACAAGTAGGTTCATTCGACTGCGCCGGGGCTCGGGATGGTCGAAGTGGCCCAAGCTATTCAAGTAATTCAACGAACTCTGGGAAGAAATAAAAAGCGACATCCAATACTTACCAGACTCTTCATCAAGACAAAGATCTGTCAAATAAGTATTGCATAGGTTAAATAAACATCGAGTGTGCGATTTGGGTAGGTTTGAGTTGGGTGCGAGACTGAGCGTGTTCGTGGCCGCAGAGAGACCAAATTGAATACACCTTCCTGAAATTACGGATGACGACTCCGACCCCCACTTCAAAAGATGAAAGTCGACGCATTGTCTACAACCCAAGAACGCAGGCTGATTGATTATCTTGACGAAAAGTTCCTCGAAGTCTCCAGAGCATTCAAGAAACGGTCTGTGTCAGATCCACTCCGCTGGAAACGCGACAACTTGCTAACAACAAGTATGCATCGAATCAATTTCTAGCTCCCATCCTTCCACAACACTGCCTACGCTATCTGCGTATCTACAGGCGACCCATTCCCTCCTCAACCTGATCCTTCAAATTCCTCCCGTCGATCCTTCTTCATCGCTTAGAACCACCATTCTCCTTCGTCTCACAGGAGATGTCCTGACCAGCGTCCCTGGCTATTCGCCTGATCTGCAAACACTCCCAGAACTTCTGGACTGGCTAGAAGACCTCGATCGTGCATGGGTCGTTGTTCTTCGCTCGCAGGTATGGGATCCGGAAACAAGGAAGGCGGGATCTATCCCTTTCAACGAACGCGATCATCATCATCTTCACTTGTCACCGATGTCGCAAACGGAGCGCACACGACTTCGAAGTCTTCTCATATCTGGAACTGAGAATTTGGAAGAATGGTTGGAGTCGTTAGATCCTAGCTCCGGTAATGACACTATCGAACGTCGATTCGAAGAAGGTGCTTCAGACATCGAGGAGTTGGACATTCAAACGCGGTTCGACCAGATCTTCTCAGATACTCTGACAGAGATGGGTATCTTACATGGCGAGACGTCATAAGCTTTTATGACGACGATAACGTATGTCACCATATTTCATCCTTCTTTCCAGCAGCAACAATTTTGAGGACCTTAGGAACCAGGAACACCGATACGTTTCTACGGGCAGGACCGGCTATCGTTCGTGATAAATCCAGACAGTGGCATTTATTCCTACCTCTCCAGTGTAAAATTTTGAACCCGGCTGCTCCTTGCATATCTATGACCTTCCACCCTCACACAACGGATGCGTCAATGTATGGACATGTTACAGCTACGGACGTATCACATTGTTTATTAAGACACTGGTGTTGTCATATATCTCCATCGGTTGCTTCTGCTACCTGACTTGCAACCAAAAAAATCACATCCCGACGTGGTCACAATGCATAGAGGTGCGTGAGTAAAGGTGCGTGAGTAATACCATCCCACCTTAGTTAAACCGCTATCAACGTAGATCTTCTCCACAAACACGTTGAGTCAAAATCACCGGACATACTCCGTCTTTCATCTTCAAGCCCCGAAAAATGGAAGGGTTCATACCGACCTTGTCCAAACATATTCAAGGCCTAGAATAGAACGCAACGAGGGCAATGTCTTCGACAACGATGTATATGTTTGTTCAAAAATCCAAGGCCTTCGTGAAGCCGCTTTCCAGTTCAGCCAGGGGTTCAGACCAAAAACTTAGGGACGCGGATCAAAATATCGCAGTCTTATTCGAAGCTGTACTGGGTACCATGACATCGTGCCTTTCTGCAAAACGATTGACAGTAGGTATTGGGCAGCAACAGAAAGATAAATAAATTTACAACACTCGCCGGGAACCAATCATTTTGTTCCCACTGCCTGCAAGTAACACCGACCGTGAATCACTTTGTGGTTGGAACTGTACCAACTCCCTGCTGCTGGCGGAAAGGTCCCTTCGCTTGCAGGGAAGCAACATCGGCTCTTCCTTGTTGTATGCGAGCGTCATGTGCGGGGCTTCACATCATAGTCTGTCTTGTTTATGAACTGATCGGAGCGTTAGAAATAACCCAAAGAGTGGGACGAATCCCGGCTCATCTGATGATGGACCCGTTTTTAACCAGCGTCAACTATAGTATCGTCGCATCAACAAACCGTCAGTATCTCGCACAGGCTGACAAACATGTTCGGGCTATAGAAGAGACGATGGACTTCTTGGCACACCACACATCGGTTTCTTGATAGTTTTGTTGTCACGCAACGACAGTTCGAGTCTCTTCGATGTGGCATAAACCTTCCAAGTCAGAATAGTCACCGACTCGCCTCGCTATGACAACTACAGTTTTTCTGATGTGATTGCTATCTGGTTTCGACACCAACGAACAATGTGAAAAGCGGGTGGGAATCTCGAAAAGAATCCCACGGGGTCTAAAGGTTTTTTTTTTCGGACCTCCGTTGATCCATTAGACTGGCATGTACATCGACGTATCTGATGTTGTTGTTAACGCGCAAAAATCGCAGACGTCTGCGAGATGAGTTTGGAGCTCGGCCGATCCAATAGTTGACAACTATCGTTTTGTTGATTGATACAAAATACTACTACACCGCCCGCATCACTTGGTGGACTTGGAAAAGCAGTTAGATCCGGCGAACAATATATTTGCCTTGACCTCTAAAATGATGTCTAAGCTAGGCGAAAGTTCGGTTAGCATTCAATTGATTGTTGTCGACAACTTGAAGATTTCATTTGCTAGTGGCCTGCTACGTAATTCATCTGCTAAGACAACGCATGGTCTTATTCAACAACGTGCCAGATGACTGGAATAATAAAATAGAACCGGCGGACAGCCCAATATTAAGGTTGTAGCCACTTAGTACACTTGCCCTTCATACCTTTCACTGGCACATCTTCTAATATAAGCCAGACTCAGTGTCCTAAAACATTCTTACATTTTAGCATTGGAACAATTATGAAAGAAAGAATACACCCGTGTGAACGGAAACGAATGATGTATGTGTCTCAATGACTATAATAAGTAGGACTCGGAAGGGAAGATCCGCACTTATCGCACCGCGACGGAACCAAATACAGTCCATCGCCCATCGACACTAGTACAAGAACAACAACAATATGGAGTCGGAGGCAACTAGCGAGAAACCCGTCAAGCCATGCCGATAGAATGTTTTGGAGCCTTGAGAGAGTCGCTGTCCATGTTGATGTTCCTAGAAACGTCGACATTAATCGGGCTCATCGGG
>QLOR01000374.1:0-25200 GCA_003313825.1 Sarcodon aspratus
TTCCTTCATCAACGTTAGACACTGCATCCCGAGTTTTGTGTGTAGAATGGAAGGTTCGATGTAGAACCTTGTGTCCACGCATCGACTTGGATCGGTAAGAAAGTCGGCAAACGATTTATGACAGATACGAAGAAGCCCTGTATTTGATTCTGGGACTATAAGCACCGAATGGAGCAGACGGACAGCATTCATGACTCTGCCCCGTGATATATCCAATATTTTCGCCAGGTCAGCACACGATAGGGGATTGAACGCCAACAGGATGGACCCAACAACAAGTCGTAACCGGTCAAAAAACTCGTTATCAAGAATGTCGACACCTATAAGGCTCCGGAGGAAGACCTGGTGATATGTCTCGTCGATTCCTGATTTCCCTTCACGAACAGTGGATTCTGCTTCCTTAATGATGACCTTCAGTTGCTCTTGGGGATCAAGACGACGATCTCCAATAAGTCTGGCAGTGATGGATGCCACGATGAACATTCCAGAACATCGTTTGACTAGGACAGCAATGTCGTCGTCTGCAGGCCATGGGCCAGTCAAGTCCAAATGACTCCTCTCTTTTGCAATCTCTGAGAGACGGGTCCGGAGATATAGCTCAATATCTTGATCCACGGATGACTGACTGACGTCATGTAGTACGAACACTTCCGTATTTTCTTTTAATAGTGGAAGGCGGAATCCCGTACGAATCGGCACTTCAGGCCTGCCTGTAATAAAGAACTTTACCGATGGTATCAAGTCAATGTGTTGGGCCAAGAGTGAAAGGATCGCAGAAGCAGGTTCGTTGTCTTCGCACTCATCCAGAGCATCTATGACGATGGTTGTAGATAGTTGGGTAGACTTCAGTGGTCCGACAAGGAGACTCTCGAGCTGAACTGCTAGTGACTCGTCGCCTGCGTCTGGGTTCGACCTCAGAACCTTGATGAGGGCCTCTCGGAATTGTGCATATTGCTGTGCAAGGCCAAACGCAAGTGTTGGAAATATTAGATGAATGTTACGCCTGTCAGGAAAGTCGCGGGAACAAAAGAAACTCGCTCCCAGTCGTCCCTCTGCCGAAGACCGTTCTGCAAAAGTTTTGGCAATGGTTGACTTCCCGGTGCCCGTTAGCCCGTTCAGCCAATAAACCCGCTTGTCTGCATAATCAACCTCCCACTTCTCTATATGCTCCAGCTCAGCTATTCTTGTACCAGTCAGACATTTCCGATGATGATCACAACGATATCCTGCATCCTTAGCCCGTGGTAGCTTGTCTAGTGTAGACATGTCTGCTTCATGTGAGATCGAATGTGGGTGAAAATTGATGGGCGTACACATACCGTTTCCCTATCAAACAATACGTTTAGTGGTTGTTCAGTCGCTCAAACGCTTAATAACACACCTGGTTTTCAACTTTGAAGTTCACGTCTCCAGCGATAATTACATCTCCCGCAACATCGGTAAAGATCCCATGGCTAGCATCGACATTTTTTGCCCCGGCAAAGAATCCGGGACGAGGAGGATTCACTTCTCGAGACGCACCCCGTATACCTTTCTTCGTGAGTTCAGGTGAAATAGCAGGACGCGCTGTGCTGGCGATGGTTTCCTCCGCCATCGGATGTAGATCCAACATCTAAACAGCCACAGCTAAAGTCAGGGTAAAGCGATTTAATATGACATTCAAATATACTTCGTAATCAAAGAGTGCTTCGCAAATATCCTCCACATAGCCTACAAGTACATCTTCGTCATGGGCGCTCTTCGAGATTCCTTCCTTCGCAGTATCATTGGACGTCTGGCCAAGGTCTTCGGAGATGCGCCCGAGTGCACTGTGAATGTGTTGAGGAGAATGAAGTTGAAGAAAGAAAATAATGTACGAACCTCTGTAGTTTATCTCTTCTCTTTAGCTGGTTCAAATCGTCTGTCTGATGAACCGTCGTGTGCTCCAAGGACGTTAGTTGGTCGATCGTATCAGCCACAGACTCCTTCGAGTCATTGTCTGTTATATCCTGTGGTAGGAGATGAGATAGATTCATGCATTGAACACCTATGATCTGCTTACCTCGTAAGTCTTCAACAAGGCAATGATCCTACTGACGACGCTCTTGACTCCGGTATCACTATTGTCAGCGACTTGGCCAGCAACACCAAGTTCGTTCTCAGAGCCATCCCACTCCCCTGGACTCCCGGCCTCCAGCTCGATTCGAGTATGTGGTGGATGTGCCGAGACTTGAACCACTGAGTGAGAACTTCCTTGGCTAGCAGTCTGTCCTGCAGTCGTTACAGTTGCCTGAGCCTCAGTGGTAATCTCTGACGGAATAACTGTGGCGGTTGAGACGCAAGTAATTGGCTCTGTTGCACCAGAATAGGGAGGTGTGGAAGGTAGGGCAGTTATTTGATCAAGATGTTGTGTGGGTTGTCGGTAAAGGAACAAATTATCGTTGACGTTTGTTGTCATGCTGCTCGAGGCTCGAGCCTGGCGAGATAGCAGATGGAGACCGTGCGCTAGCGGCTGTCTGGTCGTGACCAGAGCGTTTGTCTGAACAGGTCTTGCTTGGCCTCGAGTTCGTTGAAGCGATACCACCACTTGGTCATTTGGAACATGAAATTTAAAAAATGGTACTCGAAGCTCGATAGATCGTAGTTATCTTAGGTGCAGCTGCGCCAAATATCGAATAAATATCCTTTGCTAATATAGGTATACATATTTACTCTAGTCTTTGCCTCACCGACACACTGAGCTTATTTGGAACTGCTCCTTTTTGTGGACCTACATACTCAATATCAGCAATTCGATAAATTCTATCAATTGGTAGTACATGAGGGGTCCACACATAACGCGGTTTACGATATCTATCGTCCACCAAATGAATACTTCGAATACTTGACCTCAATCTTGCCTGCGGGAAGCCATTCAGCCGCAACATCAATACGCCAAACAAGGTTAACAGGATACTAGAGTTTTAAATTGTCATGTCAACGAGGTCTAGGACGACGAGAGCAGTTAAATGTTCGCGTGCACACGTGCACACGATCGACGGACATCTCTGCCAATTACTTAGTAGCAACATCCTACCTCGGACTTCGACTCGGAGTTGTTCAATCGGAACAGGACTGTGCTAGTGCTCGCTACACTCCCACGTCGAGTCATCCAACAAGTCACCAGTCAACTGTCAGATCAGGTTGAGATAACTATCTCACTCTAGACTCAGGCCCCTGGCATCCCTGCGGACGGCATGAACTTTCGTTTCTTTCCGGTAACGATCTCACTTGCAACCGTTCAAGACAATTTACACGAACGACTCGAAGTAGGAGCAAGCAGCGATCGCAAGTACTGTTTGAAGGCGACAACGAAGTATGGTGTCCAACGCACGAGTAGTACACTATCGGTCACCTTGGGGAGATGATATAGTACTACTAGACCAATGCGAGCTCGAGTTGTATAACTTAGCAACTCTACTCGACAACGTCGGACTTGTAACTTTTTCACTTGATTCCTATCAATCTGTTCACGAACTAGGCACGTCAAGATCAAGTCCGGCTCCCCTATCTCCAGGATTGAACTCATCCGACGCGGGATTCAGGCTCTCTGTAGAATTGGCGACAGGTTTGCCCAATAACTGGTCCAGAATCCTGGTAGCACTGCTAGAACGATAGTAAGTTTTATAGCCTACTATGTTTAGCCACGGCTTCAGCATCCCGCACTACGCGTACTCCAGGACTCGGAGCGGTTCAACTTATTCTTCTTCATCACATCCACTCATTTCTGCTGGAAACGCACCATGATAGCGATTTGTATGTTTCCTTTGTTTTCATCTTTTCATTCGGAATTGACGCAAGCAACTGTCATTTAGTAATTTATCCAGCTGTCTTAATCCGATTGAAGTGACCCTCTCGACGAGTCGCAATGGAAATGCGGTTCACTGTCCATTTTCGCCTGAATCTCCGTAGGTGCGAATATTCTCTTACCTCGCGTCTCGTAGCATACAACGATCTCAATCGAATTTGCCATGGACTGTTGCGCTCATTTTTGTCACCTTCAGTCTTCTGAAGCCTCATCGCCATCTAAGTTCTCAAAACCCCTTACCGTCCGGGTCAGAGTTAGCTTTCTTTGATAGGAAAGACCCGCGATTTACCTTCTAGCTGTCAGCTGATATTGTATGCGAAGCGGTCACGTAAATTTGCTATGCCCATTTCCACGAATTTATCTATCCTTGTACGTTGCTTGCTATCTCAACATCCTTGGAGTACACCTCTGAGCAATAAACTTTCCAGATGTAGCTATCGAAATGTAAGACTGACACCGGCGTGCATCTTCATTGGTATTCGTTCCGCATTTCAGGAGTTCATCTGCTTCCGATAACATCCTTTCCATCTTACGTGGTTTATCGAATCAACATCATCCCGTTCTATTGAACACTATGCCAGGCAGGCCTATATCTTCGAACCATCTTTCGTCTCCCTCTCCCTGTCTGCCAGGACTGGTCCTACCCCTACCCTACCTACCAAACGACGCAAACCACAACAGCTGTGGAATTTCTGCGAACACTAAATCCTCGGCCCTACCAACATGTCATGGCCGTCATCCTTCTTGGTCATCGAAGATGCACATATAACCTTCGCACGCTTCCTATTATTGGGAACTGCTGCACACCCCACAAGATCAGGGGCTACTCTGGTATGGAGACCTGTCGAGCCCTAATCCATTCCTTTAAGAAAGGAATTTGACGATTAGCGCTATTAGTTATCATTTAAAGTTTAGAACAACCCACCCTAGGCGCTCATTAGCACACAGCTTCGTGAAGACGTCCGACATCGCTGATATAGTGCAGTAATCTATAGAGATTAACATAATATGAGAAACACTTTGTATTTCAACGAACGATAGAGCTCACCTTGGGCAATACTTGGCATCTGAAAAGTCTAGAATTGCAACTCTCCCACTCTCAGATCCTAAAACGACCTTTTTCCCGTAACAATCGCTTCCGTTCATTATATCCGGTGGTACCCAAAGAACAGGTCTCTTCTGCTCGTCTAAAATCCACTCATTCTGCCGAGTCCGTCGGTGAATAGGAAGATGCGAGGATACAGGTTGTTCTGTATCATGCAAGGGAAGAAACTCTATTGAAAGCGACGGATGTCCATCTTGGTCGTCGTCGGAAGGATGAGTGGGGGATGTTCTGTATTTCATCACCGAGTCGTGGCTCTCCAGAACGATGCTGATCCCATCAACACCAAATGAAACTTTTCGGAAGAGTATACCAACTTCTATGGAAGCAATGCGTTTTCCGGTTGCCACCTCCCACAATTCGAGATGCGCAGAAAGTCCGTCTTGCATTGGTAGTTCAAGAGATACTAGTCGATTACCATTTGGGGAGAACCCGAAGCTCCTGTAATAGTGTGACTCGACACGGGGACGATTTTTTAGGATCGAAATGAGCTTATGTGTGCGAGTATTCCAAATTCGTATTGCACCCCCACCGATTGTCAAAGATGCGAGAATTGTCGAATCTGGCGAGAATATCACCAACTTAACTGGACTGGAATGATTGAATGTGTGCAAGCACCGACCCGTGGTTGGATCCCACAGTTTTGCAGTCATATCCCAGGACCCCGAGGCTATGACTTGTCCGTCTCCTGAAAAAGCGACACTCGTGACATGATTGTCATGACTAGCTGCGTCATTATTTGGGCTTGGGCCGTCAGTCTGCCAAATTGTCACAACATGGCTGCCAGTTATTGATGCGATGCGATTCCCGTCCGATGAGATCACATTTTGATGGTCCATGAATTCGCGGTATTTGAACATCAACAAGTTGGCGTCTTTGGCCACATTAGTCTTGCTGTGATGCCATTGGCCTTGAAGTAACTTGAACCCGAGCCAAGCCTTTTGGAAGTGACGCTTTAGCCAGTTTTTGGACTTGAGTGTCAGTGTGTCGGTCATTTTAGTCAAATCGTGGATTACAAGTGTTGACGAGTGAGTCGTATACATGAGAGTATCTTGATCCAGAAATCGAATCGACTTGACCAAACTATCCGTTGGAATCGCTCGGAAAACATCGCCAGTATGCGTATGAAAGATCTTCACTCCATCGAATGATCCACAAGCAATAAATGTCGAATCAGGTGAACAGACGCCTATACGTCCAGAAAGAGTTTTCAAACATCTCCTCCCAATAACATCCCACACCCTCACCGTCTCGTCATCAGATCCTGACACCACTTCATCCCCAGTAGCTGACCAGCAGACGCTCCTAACCGAATCTGAATGACCTTTCAAAACGCATCGGCAATCTCGCGAGGATACGTTCCAAATTCGAACTGTATGGTCCGATGAACAAGATGCAATCATGGTCTCACATGGTGAGAATGCAACCGATTCGACAAGGTCAATGTGTCCCTCAAAGCCACAAACAAGGCCACCAGTTTGTAAATCCCACACGCTAATTTTGCCATCACTATGTCCAGCTGCAAGGAGTGCATCATCAGGTGAGAATGCAAGAGTGGAACAGTATCCAGTATTCTCCAGTATGTTAAATGTAGCTGCTCGGTGTCCTGTAAAAGTTTCAAAGACTTCCACATAGCTGATTTCTCCGGCTGCAATGAAATTATCCCTGTGGGAAAATGCCACATGAGTCACGGAGCGCCGTGTCTCAATTTTTCTCATAGACGCATCCCACGAGTCATCAATTGCATTCAACATCTTCACTTCTGATAATATTTGGTCTTGATATAACCCTCGAACGAGAGATGACCTTGGAGACCACGGCAAAGCTGAGTGGTACAAATGACAAGCGGAGGCTCCAATGACGTCGAAGAACCGTAAGATAAATCGTTCGCTGTCTTTCATAATGTCCAATAGATTCGTATCGGGTGAGCCAACCTGGAGAAGTATGTTCTGTAAGAAGAGAAATAAATAACAACGCATTCAGACTCACAGCAACGAACCAGCCTCTCACATCTCGAAGGGAATAGACTGCACATCGCATATCCCCTACGATGCTTAGCACCTCCAACCATGACAACATATGATGTTTGAGGAAACATTCTAGCAGCTTCACAATACGTCCAACGTCATTACCGTCCCTAGATGCAAACCGGAGATGCTTGGCCCATGATCTGCACGCGTACTCCAATCCACCACCAATACACCTCTCTCGACGAAAATCCAGATCATCGATGTCCCTGTTCAAAGCGTATGGGGGTGAGTCGCATATGTTCTTCTTCAATGATCCGTTCATCAGTGTCAGACACTGCATCCCAAGCTTTGTGTGTAGGATGGAAGGTTCGATGTAGAATCTTGTGTCCACGCATCGACTTGGATCGGTAAGAAAGTCGGCAAACGATTTGTGACAGATACGTAGTAGCTCCGTATTTGATTCCGGGACTATAAGGACCGAATGAAGCAGACGAAGGGCACTCCTGACTCTACCCTGTGACATATCCAGTATTTTCGCCAGGTTGGCACACGATAGGGGATTAAACGCCAATACGATGGACCCAACAACAAGTCGTAACCGGTCAAAGAAGTTGGCATCAAGAATGTCGACACCCATAAGGCTCCGGAGGAAAACCTGGTGGTATGTCTCGTCGATCCCGAACTTCCCTTCACGAGTAGTGGAATCCGCTTCCAGAATAATGACCTTCAGCTGCTCTTGGGGTTCGAAACGACGATCCCCAATAAGTTTGGCAGTAATGGATGCCACAATGAACAGTCCAGAGCATCGCTTGACTAAGAAAGTGATGTCATCATCTGCAGGCCATGGATCAGTCAAGTCCCAATGGCTCCTCTCTTTTGCAATCTCTGAGAGACGGGTCCGGAGATAAAGCTCGATGTCTTCGTCCACGGAAGACTGATCGACGTCATGTAACACGAACACTTCCGTATGTTCTTTTAATAGTGGAAGACGGAATCCACTCCGAATCGGCGCTTCAGGCCTGCCTGTAACGAAGAACTTTACCGACGGTATCGCATCAATGTGTTGGGCCAAGAGTGAAAGGATCGCAGAAGCCGGTTCGTTATCTTCGCACTCATCCAGAGCATCTATGACGATGGTTGTGTATAACTTGGTGGATTTCAGTGGTCGTACAAGGAGATCCTCGAGCTGGATTGCTAATGAATCGTCAGCTGCTTCTGGACTTGAGCTCAGAATCTCCAGGAGGGCCTCTCGGAATTCTGGGTATCTATGTGCAAGGCCAAATGCGATGGTAGGGAAAATTAGATGAATGTTACGCCTGTCAGGAAAGTCGCGTGAGCAAAAAAAACTCGCTCCCAGTCGTCCCTCTGCCGAAGATCGTTCTGCAAAAGTTTTAGCAATTGTTGATTTTCCGGTGCCCGCAAGCCCGTTCAGCCAATAAACCCGCTTGTCCGTATAATCAAACTCCCATTTTTCAATACGCTCCAGCTCTGCTTTTCGTGTTCCAGGCAGACATTTCCGATGATGTTCAGAACGGTATCCTGCATCCTTAGCCCGTAGTAGCTTGTTCAGTGCGAAAGTGTCTGCTTCGTGTGAGATCAGATTAAGATGGAATTAACGTGTGTGGACATACCGTTTCCCTGTCAAACATTATGTTTAGTCGTTGTTCAGTTGCTCAAACACTTCACAACACACCTGGGTTTCAATTTTGACGTTCACGTCTCTGGCAATATTAATTACATCTCCTGCAACATCGGTAAAGACGCCTCGGCTAGCATCGATGTTTTTTGCCCCTGCGAAGAATCCAGGACGATGAGGGTCCAAAGCCGGATATTCACCCAGTATGCCTTTCCTTATGAGTTGAGGTGAAACAACAGAGCTCGACGTGCTCGCGATGATTTCATCCGCCATTGGGCGCAGATCCAACCTCTAAATGGCGGAAACGAAAGTCAGGGTAAAGCGGCTGAGTATGTCATTCAGAAATACTTGGTAATCAAGCAATGCTTGGCGAATATCCTCCACATAACCGACAATGACCTGTTTATCATGAGCGCTGTTCGAGATTCCCTCCTTCTTGTTCTCATTGGACGTCTGGCCGAGATCTGAAGAGATGCGCCCTAGTGCGCTGTGAATATGGTGAGGGGAATGAAATTAAAGAAAAAACATAATATACGAACCTCTGTAGTTTATCTCTTCTTTCTGACTCATTCAGATCGACCATCTGACCGACCATCGTATGTTCCAAAGACCTTAGTCGGTCAATCGTATCAGCCACGGTCTCCTTCAAGTTATCGTTTGGAAATTCCTGCGGCCGGAGATGAGATAGAGTCACGCAAACCTATCATTTGCTTACTTCGCAAGTCTTCAACATAGCAATGATCCTGCTGAAGATGCTCCCAGGGAGATCAATATCGTCTCCGACTTGGCCAGCGACATCAAGTGCGTTATTCGGGCCGTACTTGACATCTGTAGTCGTGGCGCTCAAGCTTGGCAACGGCGGGAAGACAGTGGATGAAGACGATGTGCCGGCGATGGTCTTGTCTTGACCAGATCGTTCGTCAGAACGGGACATGACCTTGAGTTCGTTGAAGTAATCCACTCGAAGCAGGCAAGGTTGCGGGCTAACTGTAAGACAACACACCTAACTCGGAGATATCCTAGTATCTAGCGCTGTATCTGAGACGCTTGTGCACGACGCGGCGGACGAGCCGAATAATTAAAGAAATCTACCATCCTTGAATTGCAGAATAAATTTGAACCGTGTACCGCTCCTGCCAACGGGTCACAATATATATATATATATACTGAGAGGCCCACATAGGTCAAAATTACCCATAAAAACTAAGGCGAATATTTACCTGTAATCGGGAGAAAACCACCTTATGTTTGGCAAATTTCAACCTAAAACACATGTCGAATTTCCTTCGGTGCAATACCGTTTCCCCCGTTTGAATAGATGAATTCGCCATTTTATAGATGAATCTTTCACCTCAGTTTACAGGGTAAAATGTTACGCATTTGGGGTAAAATTTTACAGCAAGCGGAATCTCTACATTTTAACGTTAAATTTCACATCCTGAGAGGTTAAATGATGCTGCGAAAATTCCCAATTTTAAGGTAGAAATCTTACTAAAAGGCACAACTGTATGATAGGAATGTGCCCTGGCTGAATGGAGTGATCGGATACATCATGCATGTGAACGATAATTGTTTACGCACATGCAGTTCTCTTGTGCTCAAGATATCAAGATATCCAAGATTCTGATGAATTGCCTTGGTATTTGTGCGTGGTGCGCCACCGGTGAGGGAATAGAGTTTTCGACGTGCGAGGCTGAGGGCGTGGCTGCGTGGGGGTGTAGGATAGACTCGTGGACTTGCTGCTCCCAGTCGGTGTCTTCGTTTTCATTCTCATTGTCATAGCATTAGCAGTGTTATCAGGTGGCAATGAGACTGGTGAACTTACTAATTTCTCGTTTGCCTGTGATGTCTGAGTCGTTGCCACCACGTCGTCTACTTTTAGCTTTAAACGAGAAGGCTGTCGTGTCGCTGTCGGAACCTTGGGGCCTTGAGCATAGTAGAAATTATAAGGAATGTGAGTTATGATGATACAGAGATTGTGAACAGAAAGTTGGCGTCAGTTGGTTGGTATGTGGACTTGGCAAAAATTGCGTTTGCATTTTTGACGTTTGTTTGCCTTTTGTTTGTTCGTACTTCGTCCTACAGCCAACTCAAGTCCTCCGCACTTGTCTATCACATTATTCATAACCCGGTATCATCTGACTGAACAGGCACTCGAACATTACCGTCGCACATTGTATTTCGCAACTACTCCTCACAATCTCTGCATGGCTTGCAGTCTTCCATCGATGGCTGCTATGTTTTACAGACGATCGCGACTCTCCGGCATCTCGCACAATCAGAGCCAAATAATGTCACGTGAGTTGCGGTAACTTGCCGCCGAAAAAGGAATTTGTTTATTGTAATTCTTCGCATACAGTATCAAGGATCTACGACTACATGGAAAATTCCTGGCCTTGACTAAGAATACGCTCTATACTTCAGCGCTTCTGCACTAGCTGATTTCTCTGCTGCAAACACCTTGTCTACACTGTCCGCCCCATGGCACTGAAATTCTTCGTTCAAGTCAACTGGACGACACCTTTCTTGTCACACCCGCAGTTAGTACCTCAGGCTAGGCTCAACGTGGACCCCAGAAGACAGTTGCCAAGGAGATGTACCGGCAGGTGCTGACGACAGCAGCAGCCAAATCCAAGCAGATGGAGACGACGATGACGAGGCAGAAGACGACAAATGCGATGTATTAATAGAACTCGGGCTCGGAAACAACGAAAGAGTATCCGACTCCCCATCTTGAGGTGTATAATAGCTAGCTACGCATATTCACTGTACCTGCAGGCTCAAAATATAAATACAGCATTACTTATGTAGTCCGAGAGAATTAGTTATTTCTTGAAATAAAAAAACTTTGACTCGGACTCTTTGCCGCACCCTTTCCTTGAATCCACGTGACATTGTTTGGTTGTCGGACGGGGGGAGACCTGGGTCACTTTGCCTACTCACAGTCATGGACTTGAAGCGGGTTCTTCAAGACATTCGGCACCATGAACTCCTTCCCTGCAGTTGGCTTTACTGGGTCACTAAACGACTGTTTTACTGGTGCCTTCTAGGTTCCCCCCAACTTCTCGAAATGAATCCATCTATCACTGGACAGTAGAGACTCACCAGCGACTCAAATGACGTTGACAGTCCGAGATGGGCGGGGCCTCGTTGAATGTAATTAGAAGTTGAAGCTAGTAGACCTTGACGTTGTTTGAGGTACTTGTAGAAAGTTCTGTTACGCTGCCCATGATGGCGAAAATTAACTAGAATCCGGTCGAAATTCGCGGTGAATTTTAACTTGCTTCGAGATAGTGAAATTATCAACCTGTTTGAAGCACTCGAAGAAAAGATACGCCGAAAATCAACTCGGAATACGGCGAAAATTCAAGGTAAATTTTAACTGACGACGATATAGTAGAACTGATTCACCCTAAAACATGGGGAAAGTCGAATTTCGACCACGCCAAGGTTGAATTTCACCCTGTATCGGTTTCACAGTGCGCGTGCAGGTTCGTTTCGTACTTCAAGACTCGGAGCTCGTCCGCTACCGATGATATCCTTTCCATCATACACGGTTTATCGAATCAACATCATCTTGTTCTATTGAATACTATGCTGGACAGATTTATATCTTCGAATCAGCTTTAGTCTCGCTCTCTTTTTGCGCTCAGACTGGATTCACCTCCACCTTATTTATCTACAACACAAGCCACCACGGCTGTGGTATTTATGTGCACGCCAAATCCTCGGCCCTACAAACATGACATAGCCATCATCCTTCTTGGTGGTCCAAGACGCACATATAATCTTCTCTCGCATGCTTTAGATCATCGGTATTTTCTGTATACGCTACATGATCAGGGACTACTCCGACAGGGAGACCTGTCGAGTCTTGATTCATTCCTAAAAAAAAGGAATTTGACGATCAGCGCTGTTAGTTGTCATTTCAGATATCTAGAACCACCCACCCTATGCTCTCGTTAGCACACAGGTTCCCGAAGATGTTGGGCATCGTTGATATAGTGCAGTACTCTGTAGCGATAAACAAGATAGATTATTCAGATCTATAGAACATATAATATAATGCTATGAGCAACACTTTGTATTTTAAGGAATAATAGAGCTCACCTTGGACAATACTTGGCATCTGAAAAGTCCAGGATCACGACTCTCCCACTTTCGGACCCAAAAGCGACTTTTTTCCCGTAAGAATCACTTTTGCCCAGCAGATCCGGTGGTACCCAAAGAACCCGTCTCTCCTGTTCATCTAGAATCCACCCACTCTCCTGTCGGTAACAATGTAGATGCGAGGATACAGATTGTTGTGCACCATGCAAGGGAACAAATTCCATTGGAAGCGATGAGCGTTCATCATTGTCGTCGTTGGAAGAAGACCGGATGGGTGATATTCTGTACCAAATCACCGAGTCATACCTCTCCAAGATGACGCTGGTCCCATCAGCACCAAATGCAACCTTTCGGAAGGATCTTCCAACTTCTATGGAAGCAAGACGTTTTCCTGTCGCTACCTCCCACAGTTCCAGATGCGCGGAAAGTCCACTGAGAGATACCAGTCGAGTACCATTAGGAGAGAACCCGAGGCTATAATAGTGTAACGCGGTGCGGGAAGGATTTTTGAGGGTCGAAACGAGCTTATGCGTACGAGTATTCCAGATTCGTATTGAACCGACTGTTAAAGATGCGAGAAGTGTCGAATCTGGTGAGAATATCACCAATTTAACTGCACCGGGATGATTGAATGTGTGCAAGCACATACCCGTGGTTGGGTCCCACAGTTTTGCAGTCTCATCCCTGGATCCAGAGGCAATAAACTGTCCATCTCTTGAGAAATTAACAATCGCCACTTTATCATGATGACTGGCCGTGTCGTGACTTGGGCTTGGACCGTCAGTCTGCCAAATTGTCACAACTTGGCTGCCAGTTCTTGATGCGATGCGACTCCGGTCCGATGAGATCGCAGGTGCAGATCCCATGAATTCGCGGTATATGAACGTTAACACATTGGCGTCGGTGGTCACATTAGTCTTGCTGTGATGCCTTTGGCCTTGAAGCCAGTGGAACCCGAGCCGAGCGTCTTGGAGGTGGCGCTTTAGCCAGTTTTTTGATTTGGGGATCTGCGTATTTGTCGCTGTAGTCAGATCGTGGATTACAAATGTCGACCTGTTAGTCGCATACATGAGTGTATCTTGATCCCGAAATCGAATTGACCGGACCAAACCATCCGTTGGGATCACTCGAAAAACATCACCAGTCTTCATATGGAAGATCTTCACTTCATGGAATGACCAAGAAGCAATAAACGACGAATCTGGTGAACCGGCAGCTATACGTCCAGAAAAAGTCTTCACACATCTCCTCCCAATAATGTCCCACACCCTCACCGTCTGGTCAAAAGATCCGGATATGACTTCGTCCCCAGTAGCTGACCAGCAAACGCTCCATACCAAATCTGAATGACCTTCCAAAACGCATCGGCAACCTCGCGAGGATATGGTCCAAATTCGAACAGTACGGTCCTTTGAACAAGATGCAATCATAGTCCCAGATGGCGAGAATGCAACCGACTCGACAAGCTCGGTGTGTCCCTCAAAGCTACAAACAAAGCACCGGTTTGTAAATCCCACACACTGATTTTTCCATCACTATGTCCAGTCGCAAGGAGTGCATCATCAGGTGAGAATGTAAGAGTTCGACAATATCCAGTATTCTCCAGCTCAGTAAATGTAGCTTGACGGTGTCCTGTCAAAGTTTCAAAGACTTCTACACGGCCGCCTTCGCCGACTGCAATGAAATCACCACTGTGGGAAAATGCCATAGAATGCACGGAGTCCCGTGTCTCAATTTTTCTCGTAGACGCATCCCACAAGTCATCAATTGCATTCGACATCTTCACTTCAGACGGTATTCGGTCCCGGTATAACCTTCGGACGAGAGATGACCTTGGAGACCACGGCAAAGCTGAGTGGTACAAATGACAAGCGGAGGCTCCAATGACGTCGAAGAACCGTAAGATAAATCGTTCGCTGTCTTTCATAATGTCCAATAGATTCGTATCGGGTGAGCCAACCTGGAGAAGTATGTTCTGTAAGAAGAGAAATAAACAACAACGCATTCAGACTCACAGCAACGAACCAGCCTTTTACGTCTCGAAGGGAATAGACTGCACATCGCATATCCCCTACAATGCTTAGCACCTCCAACCATGACAACAGATGATTTTTGAGGAAACATTCCAGCAGCTTCACAATATGTCCAACGTCATTACCGTCCCTAGATGCAAACTGGAGATGCTTGGCCCATGATCTGCACGCATACTCCAACCCCCCACCAATATACTCCTCTTGACGAGCGTTGAGATCAACGATGTCCTTGTTCATAGCGTATGGGTGGAAGCCACATATGTTCTTCTTCAACGATCCATTCATCAACCCTAGACACCGCATCCCGAGCTTGGTGTGCAGGATGGAAGGTTCGATATAGAACCTTGGGTCCACGCATCGGCTTGGATCAGTAAGAAAGTCGGCAAACGATTTATGACAGATACGAAGAAGCTCTGTATTTGATTCCGGGACTATAAGCACCGAATGGAGTAAACGGATAGCATTCATGACTCTGCCCTGTGATATATCCAATATTTTCGCCAGGTCAGCACACGATAGGGGATTAAACGCCGACAGGATGGACCCAATAACAAGTCGTAACCGGTCAAAAAAATCGGCACCAGGAGCGTCGACACCTGTAAGGCTCTGGAGGAAAACCTGGTGATATGTCTCATCAATTCCTGATTTCCCTTCACGAACAGTGGAATCCGACTCCTTAAGGATGACCTTCAGCTGCTCTTGGGGTTCAAGACGATGATCTCCAACAAGTCTGGCAGTGATGGATGCCACGATGAACATTCCAGAACATCGCTTAACTGAGACAGCAATGTCGTCGTCTGTAGGCCATGGACCAGCCAAGTCCAAATTGCTCCTCTCTTTTGCAATCTCTGAGAGACGGGTCCGGAGATTAAGCTCAATGTCTTGGTTCACGGATGACTGATCGACGTCATGTAGCACAAATACTTTTGTATGTGGTTGTAATAGTGGAAGGCGAAATCCGGTACGAATCGGCGCTTCAGGCCTGCCTGTAATAAAGAACTTTACCGATGGTATCGAGTCAATGTGTTGGGCCAAGAGTGAAAGGATCGCAGAAGCAGGGTCGTTGTCTTCGCACTCATCCAGAGCATCTATGACGATGGTTGTAGATAGTTTGGTAGATTTTAGCGGTCCTACAAGGAGATCCTCGAGCTGGATTGCTAACGACTCGTCAGCTGCATCTGGGCTTGAGCTCAGAATATCTTCGGGAGCCCCTCGAAAGTCTGGGTATCGATGTGCAAGGCCTAATGCGATAGTAGGGAAAATAAGATGAATGTTACGCCTGTCAAGAAAGTCGCGAGAGCAAAAGAAACTAGCTCCAAGTCGTCCTTTTGCAGAAGACCGTTCTGCGAATGTTTGAGCAATTGTTGATTTTCCGATGCCCGCAAGCCCGTTCAACCAATAAACTCGTTTGTCTGTATAATCAACCTCCCACTTCTCAATACGCTCCAGTTCTGCTTTCCGTGTCCCAGGGAGACATTTTCATGATGTTTAGAACGATATCCTGCATCCTTAGCCCGTTGTAACTTGTTCAGCGCGGATGTGTCTGCTTCGCGTGAGACCGGATGCAATCAATACTGACGGTTGTTGACATACCGTTTTCCTACCAAGCATTTTATTGAGCAGCTTTTCAATAACGCCAACAGTTACGAACACACCTTTATCTCAATTTGTAATAATTGTACTGATCTCTTCCCACATCATTGAACGTTCCATTGCTAGCGTTCACATGAGAAGGGCCGTCGGGGAGTCCAGGATGAATGTTCCGTTCAGAAGGTCCAGGCAGCAAATATTGGCTCTGGGATGGAGATGGTGACGATTCCATCGTTGTCCGCCGAGAATTTTGTGCAGCTTGCCTGTTGAAAGACAGGAAAGAAAGGTCGCCCTCGAGTTCTGTAGTCCTACTAGAATTTGGCTGAGCCACATATAATGGGCCGGCAACATTGGTTGGATTCCAGCCAGGCTGCGTTTCTGAGCGAGGAATTGTGGTCAATTCATGAAGGGGGTCCATTTGAGGCGGATGGCGACAGTGAAAGTTAGGGATCACAAATGCAAAAGAGCGCCGCACCGCATTGAGCGCAGCAGTATATATATACTCCGACTCTAGTAGCGCTTATCTCCAACAAGGAAGTGACGTCGCAGGACGACTCGAAGTAGGAGCAAGCAGCAATAACATGAAGGCGGCAACGAAGGCATGGCGTCCCATGCACAATTGCACGATCGGTCACAACCTTGGGGGGAAGATATAATTAATGCGAACTCTAGTAGCAACTCAACTCGACGACGACTTGTAACATTTCCATTCGATCCCTATCCATCTGTTCGCGAACTAGGCACGTCAAGTTTGAGTCCTGCAAACCCTGCTCCTCTACCTCGAAGATTGAACTCGTCGGACACGATCCATACCGGAAACGGACGATATCTTGAAGGTGCTGGCAGAGAAACATATGCTCGCAACTACGATTTATGGTTGGGGTCAGAGTTTCTGTAGAATTGGGCACCAGGCTACTTCCTATGTTTAGCCAGTTAGGATGGATGTATCAATTATTACTTACAATATGGTAAATTCATTGTAGACGTAGTCCGGTAACCGGACTAGTATGTGGGACGCGCGTCAACGCACATGGTTATTATTACTGGCATTGCAACATTGAAGCTGTCTTCTCGTTGGCCATGATTTGGATGAACGTACACACGCTGCCCTGGTGGCGAACGTCGAACAAGTGGTGCGAACTCGAAGGATCCTGCCGTGATGGTCACTGTGGTAACTGGTAGTACCGTGTTGGAATAACGAGGCATATCGAATTACGACGTGGCGAGGGAGCGACGAAAAGACCGACTAACTATTTTACAGTGCACAGAATGTACTATATATTCTACGACATCCGTATTCCCGCGGCTTGTACTCCTCGGTGTTCCATGCGCACGCCAGTCTCTACCTTGCCATTGTCCCGAGATAGTACCTCCCCTACTGCTCGCAATCTAAATTCCAACATACCGGTCATTATTCGTCCCGTCATTTTCTACCAATATTTCGCATTCAATTCCCGAGTTTCTCATCACCAGATGAGATAAACCGTAGATCTTGTTGTCTTTCTCCTAAAGAACCAAGATAATAATTTGGCAGGTGATAGAATTATCCCTAACCGAGCAACTTTCTATTTGTCAAGCCCAGCGAGTATCTACGTCCACGTCAAGTTTTCTGCGTTGAATACATACGACGTACTACAACTATTCTTGACACGATGTTTACTTAGTGCGCCTTATCTCTTCTGCATGCTGTTCTAACTCGCAATATTGATTTATTTTCAAGTTTTTGTGCCCCACATCGGACACTCTGTGACTAGAAGAGAGAGCTCGGGCTGCATTTGGTGCTCCTCTTTCCGCAGAGCCAGAACGTTCCCATCTATTGCAGGTTCCCTTGCTTCTATATAGATTCAGGCTCAATATAAGCCAACCTTCCCAACGTGTTATTCAAGAAATGTTTCACATGAATACAGTTATTCCCTTACCTCGCGTCTCGTAGCATAGAACGATCTCATTCGAACTTGCCATGGGCTGTTGCGCTCATTCTTGTCACCTTCAGTCTTCTAAAGCCTCATCACCATCTATGTTCTCAAAACCCCTTACCGTCCAGGTCAGAATTAACTTTCATTGATAAGTAGGAAAGATCGTGATTCCCCTTCCAGCTGCGAGTGGATATTGTATGCATAATGGTCACGTAAATTTGCTACGTCCATTTCCACGAATGTATCTATCTTCTGACGTTACTTGCTATCTCAACATCCTTGGAGTACACCTCTGAGTTATAAACTCTCCAGATGCGGCTATCGAGATGCAAGACTGACACCGTGCGTCTTCATTGACATCCCTGGTTCGTTTCGTACTTCAGGAGCTCATCTGCTACACACGATATCCTTTACATTATACGCAGTTTATTGAATTAACATCATCTCGTTCTATTGAATGCTATGCTGGATAGGTTTATATCTTCGAGTCATCTTTCGTCTCCCCCTCTTTTTGCGCTTGGACTGGTTTTACCTTCACCTTATTTATCATACGATGCAAACCGCTACAGTTGTGGCATTTCTGCGAACGCTGAATCCTCGTCCCTACCAACATTTCATGGCCATCCTTCTTGGTCATCGAAGATGCACATATAACCTTCTCTTGCACGCTTCCAAGCATTGGGAACTGTGCTGTACATGCCACAAGATCAGGGACTACTCTGACATGGAGACCTGTAGAGTCCTAATTCATTCCTAAAAGATAGGAGTTTGACGATTAGCGCTACTACTTATCATTTCAGATCTAGAACAGTCCACCCTAGGCTCTCAAAAACACATATGTAGCTTCTTGATGACGTTCTGAGATGCACATATGGCCTTCTCTCGCATAATCTTTATCACCTGCAGCTGCCGTACACGCCAAATGATCAGAGAACACTCTGATGTGGATCCTCTCGAGTCCTAACCCATTCCCAAAAGAAAGGGCTGGTACAATTAGCGCTATTCATCATAGAACGATCCACTCTGGATTTTCATTGGCACACAGGCTCCTGAAGACGTTGAGCATCGTTGATATAAAGCAGTACTCTGTAGTGATCAACATGATACGGATTATATTAACCTTTAGAACATACAATATATAAATGAGAAACACTTGATATTTCAACGAACAATAGAGCTCACCTTGGACAATACTTGGCATCTGAAAAGTCTAGAATTGCGACTCTCCCACTCTCAGAGCCTAAAACGACCTTTTTCCCGTAACAATCGCTTCCGTTCATCATATCCGGTGGTACCCAAAAAACCGGTCTCTTCTGCTCGTCTAAAATCCACTCATTCTCCCGAGTCTGTGGGTGAATAGGAAGATGCGAGGATACAGGTTGTTCTGTATCATGCAAGGGAAGAAACACTAATGGAAGCGATGAGTGTCCATCTTGGTCGTCGTCGGAAGGATGAGTGGGGGATATTCTGTATCTCATCACCGAGCCATACCTCTCCACGATGATGGTCCCATCAGCACTGAATGCAACCTTTTTGGCGTATCCACTAGGTTCCATGGAAGCAAGGCGTTTTCCGGTTGCCACCTCCCACAATTCGAGATGCACGGAAAGTCCGTCTTGCATTGGTAGTTCAAGAGATACCAGTCGATTACCATTTGGGGAGAACCCGAAGCTCCTATAATAGTGTGACTCAACGCGGAGACGATTTTTCGGGGTCGAAATCAGCTTATGTGTGCGAGTATTCCAGATTCGTATTGTATTTTCACCGACTGTCAAAGAATTGTCGAATCTGGCGAGAATATCACCAACTTAACTGGACTGGAATGATTGAATGTGTGCAAGCACCGACCCGTGGTTGGATCCCACAGTTTTGCAGTCTTATCCCAGGACCCCGAGGCTATGACTTGTCCGTCTCCTGAAAAAGCGACACTCCTGACATGACTGTCATGACTATCCGCGTCATCATCTGGGCTTGGGCCGTCAGTCTGCCAAATTGTCACAACATTGTCGCTAGTTGCTGATGCGATGCGACTCCCGTCCGATGAGATCGCAGGTGCACATCCCATGAATTCGCAGTATTTGAACATCAACACATTGGCGTCTTTGGTCACATTAGGCTTGCTGTGATGCCTTTGGTCTTGGACTTGATGTAACCTGAAACTGATCCGAACCTTCTGAAAGCAGCGCTTTAGCCAGTTTTTGGATTTGGGTTTTGGTGTGTTGGTCGTTTTAGTCAAATCGTGGATTACAAACGTCGATAGGCTAGTCGCATACATGAGCGTATCTTGATCCCGAAATCGAATGGACTCGACGAAGCCATCTGTTGGGATCGTTCGAAAAACATCGCCAGTCTGCACGTGGAAGATCTTTGCTCCATCGAATGATCCACAAGCAATAAATGATGAATCTGGTGAACAGACAGCTATACGTCCAGAAAGAGTTTTCAAACATCTCCTCCCAACAACGTCCCACACCCTCACCGTCTCGTCATCAGATCCTGATACCGCTTCATCCCCAGTAGCTGACCAGCAAACACTCCTAACCGAATCTGAATGACCTTTCAAAACACATCTGCAATCTCGCGAGGATAGGTTCCAGATTCGAACAGTATAGTCCCGTGAACAGGATGCAATCATGGTGCCACATGGTGAGAATGCAACCGATTCGACAAGGTCAATGTGTCCCTCAAAGCTACAAACAAGGCCACCAGTTTGTAAATCCCACACGCTGATTTTGCCATCATCATGTCCAGTCGCAAGGAGTGCATCATCAGGTGAGAATGCAAGAGTAGAACAGTATCCAGTATTCTCCGGTATGTTAAATGTAGCTGCACGGTGTCCTGTAAAAGTTTCAAAGACTTCCACACAGCTGATTTCGCCGGCTGCAATGAAATTATCTCTGTGGGAAAATGCAATATGATTCACGGGGTCCAGTGTCTCAATTTTTCTCATAGACGCATCCCACAGGTCATCAATTGCATTCAACATCTTCACTTCGGGCGGTATGTGGTCCTGATATATCCTTCGAACGAGAGATGACCTTGGAGACCACGGCAAAGCTGAGTGATACACATGACAAGCGGAGGCTTCAATGGCGTCGAAGAACCGTAGGATAAATCGCTCGCTGTCTGTCATAATGTCTAACAGATTCGTACCGGGTGAACTAACCTGGAAACATATTTTATATAAGAAGAGAAATGAACAACAACGCATTCAGACTCACAGCAACGAACCAGCCTTTCACGTCTTGAAGGGAATAAACTGCACATCTCATATCCCCTACGATACTTAGCACCTCCAACCATGACAACAGATGATGTTTGAGGAAACATTCCAGCAGCTTCACAATATGTCCAACGTCCTTACCGTCCCTAGATGCAAACCGGAGATGCTTGGCCCATGATCTGCATGCGTACTCCAACCCTCCACCAATAAACCTGTCTCGACGAGCGTCAAGATCATCGATGTCCTTGTTCATAGCGTATGGGTGGAAGCCACATATGTTCTTCTTCAATGATCCGTTCATCAATGTCAGACACCGCACCCCAAGCTTTGTGTGTAGGGCGGAAGGTTCGATGTAGAACCTTGTGTCCACGCATCGTCTTGAATCGGTAAGAAAGTCGGCAAACGATTTGTGACAGATACGTAGTAGCTCCGTATTTGATTCCGGGACTATAAGGACCGAATGGAGCAGACGAAGGGTGTTCCTAACTCCACCCTGTGACATATCCAGTATTTTCGCCAGGTCGGCACACGATAGGGGATTAAACGCCAATACGATGGACCCAACAACAAGTTGTAACCGGTCAAAGAAGGTGGCATCAAGAATGTCGACACCTATAAGGCTCCGGAGGAAAACTTGGTGGTATGTCTCGTCGATCCCGGACTTCCCTTCACGAGTAGTGGAATCTGCTTCCAGAATAATGACCTTCAGCTGCTCTTGGGGTTCAAAACGACGATCCCCAATAAGTCTGGCAGTAATGGATGCCACGATGAACAGTCCAGAGCATCGCTTGACTAAGAAAGCGATGTCATCGTCCGCAGGCCATGGATCAGTCAAGTCCCAATAGCTCCTCTCTTTTGCAATCTCTGAGAGACGGGTCCGGAGATAAAGCTCGATGTCTTCGTCCACGGAAGACTGATCGACGTCATGTAGCACGAACACTTCCGTATGTTCTTTTAATAGTGGAAGACGGAATCCACTCCGAATCGGTGCTTCAGGCCTGCCTGTAATGAAGAACTTTACCGACGGTATCGCATCAATGTGTTGGGCCAAGAGTGAAAGGATCGCAGAAGCAGGTTCGTTATCTTCGCACTCATCCAGAGCATCTATGACGATGGTTGTGTATAACTTGGTAGATTTCAGTGGTCGTACAAGGAGATCCTCGAGCTGGATAGCTAATGAATCGTCAGCTGCTTCTGGACTTGAGCTCAGAATCTCCAGGAGGGCCTCTCGGAATTCTGGGTATCTATGTGCAAGGCCAAATGCGATGGTAGGGAAAATTAGATGAATGTTACGCCTGTCAGGAAAGTCGCGTGAGCAAAAAAAACTCGCTCCCAGTCGTCCCTCTATCGAAGATCGTTCCGCAAAAGTTTTAGCAATTGTTGATTTTCCGGTGCCCGCAAGCCCGTTCAGCCAATAAACCCGCTTGTCTGTATAATCAACCTCCCATTTTTCAATACGCTCCAGCTCTGCTTTTCGTGTTCCAAGCAGGCATTTCCGATGATGGTCAGAACGGTATCCTGCATCCTTAGCTCGTAGTAGCTTGTTCAGTGCGAAAGTTTCTGCTTCGTGTGAGATCACATTAGGATGGAATTGACGTGTGTGGACATACCGTTTCTCTGTCAAACATTACGTTTAGTCGTTGTTCAGTTGCTCAAACACTCCACAACACACCTGGGTTTCGATTTTGACGTTCACGTCTCGGGCAATATTAATTACATCTCCTGCAACATCGGTAAAGACGCCTCGGCTAGCATCGATGTTTTTTGCCCCTGCAAAGAATCCAGGACGATGAGGATCCAAAACCGGACATTCACCCAGTATGCCTTTCCTCGTGAGTTGAGGTGAAACAACAGAGCTCGACGTGCTCGCGATGATTTCATCCGCCATTGGGCGCAGATCCAACATCTAAATGGCGGAAACGAAAGTCAGGGTAAAGCGGCTGAGTATGTCATTCAGAAATACTTGGTAATCAAGCAATGCTTGGCGAATATCCTCCATATAACCGACAATGACCTGTTTATCGTGAGCGCTGTTCGAGATTCCTTCCTTCTTGTTCACATTGGACGTCTGGCCGAGATCAGAAGAGATGCGCCCTAGTGCGCTGTGAATATGGTGAGGGGAATGGAATTAAAGAAAGAACATAATATACGAACCTCTGTAGTTTATCTCTTCTTTCTGACTCATTCAGATCGACCATCATATGTTCCAAAGACCTTAGTTGGTCAATCGTATCACCCACGGTCTCCTTCAAGTTAGCGATGGTAAATTCCTGCGGCCGGAGATGAGATAGACTCATGCAAAACCTATCACTTGCTTACTTCGCAAGTCTTCAACATGGTAATGATCCTGCTGAAGACGCTCCCAGGGAGATCAATATCGTCTCTGACTTGGCCAGCGACATCAAGTGCGTTATTCGAGCCGTACTTGACATCTGTAGTCGTGGCGCTCAAGCTTGGCAACGGTGGGAAGACAGTGGATGAAGACGATGTGCTGGCGATAGTCTTGTCTTGACCAGATCGTTCGTCAGAACGGGACATGGCCTTGAGTTCGTTGAAGTGATCCATTCGAAGCAGTCAAGGTGGCGGGCTCACTGTAAGACAACACACCAAACTCGGAGATATCCTAGTATCTAGCGCTGTATCTGAGACGCTTGTGCACGACGCGGCGGACGAAGAGAAATCTACCATCCTTGAATTGCAGGGTAAATTTGAAGCGTGTCCCGCTCCTGCCAACAGGTCATAACTTTGAGAGAAACAGGATACTAAGTAGTCGATCAATCGGCGTAGTTTCAAGCTTTCAGACAAGTGTGAACACAGAACTTGAACATACACTGTCCGCTTAAGAAAAACATACTGTGCTGCTCCAATTATCGAATAATATAGTCTAGATATTTTACTCTATCTCGCCGCCATACTGAAGCTCTCTCTGTCCTTTGTTGTAAACCTATCGCATGGGATCCTCAAGCAGTAGTACAACATATTCAACGACCAAATGTAGCTTTCGAATACTTGATTTTGATGCTGCCTGTTGGGAAGCCTGCTAGCCGTAGCTTTAATATGCAAAAAGAAGTTCATAAACGGTCGTCTTGACGTGTTGAGTATCTATTATATGGAGAATAAACAGCGATCATACGTGCATTAAACTCGTATAATAATAATCATGACCTCTGGAGTCAAGGCGTGTCCCGATAAAGTCCTCTTTTATCAGTGCGGGACCATGAATCAAAGCATAAACATGATGACACCACCTTCAAGGTTAAATTACTGCCTTCAACCTTCAGATGAGCGAAGCGAGAGTGAGCCTGTAGAAGTTGATCAATCTGATTAATGAAAAGGGATAATGTAACTGACATAATGAAGCACAGAAACATTGATAAAGCTCACAAACCCGACGATGGTTCTTCAAAAGCTCAGGGAAAGTTGGAGGTTCGACTTGACTGAATCTAGCGACATCCACCTCCCGCTCACGTGTTCCACTGCAGTTTTGTTGATGACCTCTTTCTTAACCTCTTATCAAACGCTGTTAAGACATCAGGCCATCTTCGCGAAATCCTACTATACGTCACATCTTCCTCAAATTCCGCTAGGCTTCACAACGACGCTTTCTGCTAATGCCCATACCTGACACTTTTACTGCAAAACGCGGACGAGGTTTACATGCGAGTCGGCCATCAATCACAGACGAGGGAAACACTCAGACCTTACATGTAACATGGGCATATTTGTATTCGCGCACAACCCTAGTAACTCAGTACTCAGAGACGGGAGCTGGTTCTTAACATCCACCTACATCG